>DWBA01001613.1:0-10307 GCA_018236825.1 Apodemia zela
TTGTGTTATGGGTGTTAGTCAACGATACTAATACATAGAATTACATATATAAATACTTTTTATATATTTAATAAACAGTGTAAAGATTTTGGTATCTTCAACGAATTTATGCTGATCGCTATTGATACGATCGCGCTGGTTTTGCCTAGTAAGTATAATATTAACAGCTTTTTCTATCATAATAATACTTACAATAGATATAATTATTAAGAAACCCTGCCAAAATAAAATACCTAATTCGAAATTCAAAAGTAATCCGTTCTCGTAATTACCACAGAGTGACAATGCTTGGGTAATGGCGCGTTCACACTAGTGCCAAGCCGCGACGTCCCCACTTAACCATCACTTGCATTACGCGACACCCTCATTACTATAAGTGATGACGCTTAAAAGCACTACTGAAGCATTCAATCAAGTAATTACTAGGTTCGTCGTTCGGCGCGTGTCCTCTAAATTTTCCAAAGGTTGACGGCGTCGTTCGATTTTTATAAATACAGAGTATAAAATATTCCATTTTTAAAAGTTCCGAGTACATTAATTTTTGTAGCTATTTCTTAGCATACAACAAACAAGCTAGCAATTCTTTTGATGATTAGTAATATCCGTACATTGTATCTACATCAAATGTGTAAATTATAAGTAGGTAGGTAAGTAGGTTTCGAAAGGAACATAAGCAGTTTGTCCAAGCGACCGTTATTGCGAAACCGGGCTTTTCAGGCGAGCAGAGTGCTCAGATAGTGTCATTAAAATTTTTTTTAGTATTGTGTATTAATAATAATACATTGTTTAAAATAGCCTTTTTATTGGTAATATGATTAGGCTGTTTAGTTCAGATTTATCAGATCAGGGAGAGGTGTTATTGGGTTCATTGTATTATTATACTAGTATATTATGTAGAAAAATGTCAGTTGTAGCCCGGAGTCTGATTGAGGTTCGTTAAACCCCTAGGTTGCTGAAAAAACACGTATAGCTTTTGGTCCTCGGTATTGAAAATAAGAAGCTATATTCGTTAAAAAGTTGACACATGCGACGATTTAGTGAAAATTGATGAACCGTTGTAAATTTGAGAGTTTATGATTGTTTCACACACTCTGCCTACCATGCAAATAAATAAGCGTGATGATATTTGCCTTTTGTTTTTTGTAATTAGAAAAGATTCAATGTGAATAAAATTAACTTTAACTAGAAAAACAAAAGAAAAATTAGGCAAATATGTTTTGAAAAATTCATGCTTACAATTTTTATTAACCTTTGTACATATTGACATAAACTTTGTTAAAAGTTAAAAGCTTATGACAATAGGTTAGCATCGCACGCAAAAACACTGTTAGGCGTATTCAAAGTTGGTCCTTTCACCGTCTCTAATGACCAAAGACAATTTGCGTAATGGATCTAGCGGGGTGGCCCGTGGCACCTTTATACGCGAATGGCGTGCGTAATCAGTTTCATTTGTCGCTTTGTGTGGATATCTAATAAGGAAAGTTGGACAATGTTTCTAAATAACTACTTTACAAAGAATTTTTAAATTGTTCAACTATTCCCAAGCTATAGCTTTTCAATATTTTACGAAGAATGTAAACTAATATACTTATAGAATTTAGAAAAAAATGTAGGATTTTTTCTGAATAAGCACATAACATGTGAGAAAATGCTTTATAGCATTAAGCCTTTGTATTTATTTGTGCAATAAAGTATTTAAATAAATAAAATAATATAATGAGTTTATAAATTGTTCAACTACTCTTATAATGTAGTTTTTTAACGAATATGATTAAAGTTTCAAATTATTTCCTGATTATACTATTTATAGTAGGTATAATGTAAATGTACATTGAAGAAAGTTGGACAATTTTTTTAAATAAAACTCATAAACTGTTTATAAATAATTGTTGTTGACCTAATTTACAATTTAAGTTTTAATTTATTTCCTCATCATAGTATTTTTTTTATGTAGACGTCTGATAAAAAAAAGTTGGACAATTATGCTAAATAAAACCAAAAAGTAAATAATAACCTGTTTTAGTTTTATTTGAAAATATGTACATATTATATTTATATATGTTTTAAATTTATCCGCTGGAAATTGGTAAATGTTGACTAACTTTAGCGTATCATTTTTTTTCTATCATAAGATAGCAAACAAGCAGATGGGTCTCCTGATGGAAAAAATTCCTTATAGACACCAAAGATATTAATGGTGCGTTGCTTGTAGCGAGGTTTTAATGCCATGTACAAGTTTACTGGCTTCCTTACCCTCCAAACCGGAACACGACAGTGACAAGCAATGGCGCTATTGCGGCAGGATTAGTAGTAGAAGAGTAAGGCGGTGGTACCAGACTCGGGCAAGATAACGCAGAATTATATTACTACTACTATCATAATTGTATATTGTAAAATTGTATGGAATACCACGTAGAAGAGTATTGTATTCGGTGGAGAAGAGGTACATGAACAACGAATAACACAGGAAAAAAGCTTGTCTAATAGCATTTGAATTATTCTCAATAAAATATTTGTACTTATATATTGCAAAATCCCCAATCAACTCCATATGGTATTATATTGTAAAAGTATAGTTTTAACTGTACCTAACGTTATAAACTACATGATTCTCTCAAACACAAGGTAGTTGAACTATACTAATTCATGTTCATAGTCGGTCTCTATCTAAAGCTTTAAACTTAACATATTTTTCTTTTTGTTACAGATGACTACGATTCCCGATCATCAAATACAGGTTCTCCAGTTAGGCGAAGCAACTCGTCCCCCATCTCCGATATCGGCTACAAGCCTTTCAGTCTCCATTACGAACGAAAATGTTCAACACCACCTCCCACTTCTGACTCCAGAATGTCACACTCCCCGAATTACACACCCATCGAATATTCCCAAAACACCGGACGAAAAAAACGATCCAGAGCTGCCTTTTCTCACGCCCAAGTATACGAACTTGAGAGACGGTTTAGCCAACAAAGATACCTTTCTGGACCAGAACGCGCTGATTTAGCTGTAAGCTTAAAACTCACAGAGACACAGGTCAAAATATGGTTCCAGAATCGTAGGTACAAGACAAAACGGAAGCAATTGCAAATGCAAGAGAGTGGTATGCTTGCTGCTGCGGCGGCTGCGGCAAATCATGCAAGAAAAGTTGCAGTTAAAGTCCTAGTAAATAATAATGGACAGACAAGTGTACCTGACCTTAAGAACTATCAAACGCCTATGCTTGGAAAGACTCTCAATCCAGCCCTTTTCGCCCCACCAAATCTTCTGGAAAGTTCGCCGATTCTAAAACATTTTGCCGGTGTTTACGGAGTAGATTTTGTCAAAAATCCGGAATATAAAGCATTATTACAAGAATCTTACAATCAAGCTGTTTTACAATCATTGTATGGTCCTCATTTAGGTGTTAACTATTCCAATATACCTTTGTCGTATATGTACTATCCTGGACATGCAGCGTTTGGTGTACCTTTACCATGTGATCTTGACAGAGGTCAAGGAGAAGCGAGTGTTAGTTCGAAAGACATTAGTGAATGTTCAGTAAGAGATAACGACAAGGAGAAATCGATAGAGAAAAGAAAACAACTCAATATTAACGAGAATAGCAATGAGAGTATGGCCAGTAATATTGAGGTTGAAAATTAGAAAAAGATATAAAATTATTCAAAAGCTATTTGACAGAAGTACAAATGTTTTTTTTTTGGAAAATGACTTTTATACCTAAGGTCACTTCTCAAATCATAATATTAATATTATCAATAGTTAAAATGAATAGTTTGGTTGCGAACCGATTAAAGCCAATTTACAAATGTCAAGTATTGACAAAAACTGCCATAAAGACATACAAAAAAACACCAAGGTATAAAAGTATTTGGTTTACATTTGGTATATAAATGTAATTAATTTATTTACAGTAATTATTGATTAATCTTCGACTGAAGTACTTAAAAAAATCAATAGTTTAGTACAATGCTCATAAACTATTAAATTTTATTTAAAGCTTTAAAAACCCAAAGAATTATCTAAATTTGAAACCAAAGATATGTTAAATTCTGTTATGATATTTGAGCACTTGCTTTAGAGATTGTTAATTTTAGATTGTTTTATTGTAAATAATTATTACTTGTTTAAGATGTTACACGTAGTTACGCACGTTTGTAAATAGTACAAATTTAGTAATTAGATGTAATTTATGTTTATTAAAGATTTATGCAAGTAAAGTTTGTTATTTGTCTTACATTTTCTTAAATCTTAACTGAATTGCAGTCCCGATTAAATTGTGTGGTAACCGACAAAATAGAATTTCTCTCTTTATATCTTTATGTTATACAGATTGGAAGAAGTGAATGATGAATGATGGCCATAAATGTCAATACTCTTGTGAATCATATTTACTGGTTTATATCATAAGATAGAAAACAAGCAGATGGCTCCTGATTGAAAAAGACATTCATTGCCTATATACACCAAAGATTTGTGCGTTTATGGTGCGTTGCTATCCGTGTGGCGAGGTATTAATGCCACATGCATACTTACCGGGTACCTTACCCTCCAAACCGGAACACGACAACGTTAAGCAGTTACGCTATTACGTCTGGAACAAGTAAGGCAGTAGTCACGATGATAGTGACACGATTAGATAAAAATTAATTCTCCAAGTCGAGATTCGAATCCGATATACCGAATCCAGTATGGATAGTCACCTTGAGGTGATTTATTACTACATAAAATATGTCTCAATGCTCTAGTGATATTGGATCAACATTTAGTGTAGGTACTCAACATATGGGCTATTTATAGTCTTATTAATAAATAACACAAACATCTGGTTGATATGCCCCTTGCGGATATTAAAGCATCTGCTAGGCAGATTGAAAGAGGCCAGCAAATATGATTCATTTTATTGTCAACGTGACCAATAGGTGTTAAGAATTCATTCAGGTAAAACAATGCTATAATGCTTGCAAGCTGCGACTCCTTGACTTACAAATCCTCCAAAAGACTCAATGTGCGCCTGTGCGTTTTACACTAAAAAGAACCCTTTTATCAAAGCTTCTCTATTCCAGAGCACTCCCCTCACCATCTCTGACGGCATTAATATTTTTGGTGTCAAAATTGCAAGTGACGTCCAGTTTCGTCATCATTTGGAGGGTAAAGCTAGCTTCCAAGAAAGTATTAAATATGCTTTCTTGGAAGCTAGCTCTTTCTTATGACGGTACTTCACGACTGGCCATGTACTAATGCTCTATAAAGCAGAAGTTCGGCCGCGCATGCAGTACTGTTCGCACCTTTGGGTCGGTGCACCCCAGTAACAAACCCTCCAATTCGTTAAAATCCAACGTAGACTGGAACGCCTTGTCAACAACGGCAACGCTATTATTAACAGCGGTCTTGAAGCCCTTAGCCAACGGAGAGACGTTATTTCTTTATGCGTCTTCTACTTTTTAATGGGGAGTGTTCTGATGAGCTTTTTGATTTAGTACCAACATCCACGTTCCGCCATCGCACTACACGTTTTAGTTTTTTTTATGTTCTAAGATAGCAAACAAGCAGATGGGTCTCCTGATGGAAAGAGTCAACCATCGCCTATAGACACCAAAGATGTTAATGGTGCGTTGGTATCTTGTGGCGAGGTCTAAATGCCACATGCATAAGTTTACCGGCTACTTCACCCTCCAAACCGGAACACGACAGACGACTCTTTCCATCAGGAGACCCATCTGCTTTTTTGCTATCTTATGGACGGCCCCTAATAAGAGAGCTTTAAAATATACCTTCTGTATAATTATAATAATTTTACTTTAATTGCCTCTTGGGTTTTATGACGTCAGCATGAATTGTCAGTTATCAAATCTCTACAAATTACATTTAAAAAGCCTAAGGCGAGGCTAGTGCAAGAGGCCGTAATAACACAGTGTAATTTGCGTACAGATATGATAACATAGCGGTTAAGACAGGTTAGACATAACTACTGAACGGTTAAACAGTTTACACCTTACGTTTGCCGATATATACATATAGCGGCGATATATCACTTATATTCTGTATTTATTTCTTTCGTATAACAATCAAAATGTTAAAAAAAAACTGTTCTCTGTTAACTAAATAAGACGCAACCTATTTATGTACGATTTTACTTATTCATATTCCACATAGTTTGTCCAATAAAATAATAAATTTTACTTTATCATCATAGACTTTCGTTCTTTTTGTTCAGTTACCTCTTTGTTTTTATGACGTCGGTAATTATTAAATCTACAAATGACATTTAAAAAAAAGGATAGTGCAGGAGGCTGTGATAACACAGTGTAATTTGTGTACTTCCGATAAATCGAGTTTAAAATGAATGAGAAAATACTGTAAATTACCAGTTATCATTTAATCTACTTTTAACATAACGCGGGAATCATATTTTTTTTAAGATTAGCTGAGGATCGCCTCTGTGGTCTAGTGGTCCGGTGTCAGAGTTGACCACACGAGGTCCCGGGTTTGATTCCCGGGTCGGGCAATTAAAATAAAGTGTTTTTTCAGTTTTCTGATAAAATCAACGTTGCCCGGGATTGGAAAAGCTTCTGGTTGGCTATAAGCTATCCACCTATCACATTGTGGGAGCGAGTATCTTCGGCTAATCGTGGGTGCACTGGTTTTACCTCTGCCTACCGCTTCGGGGATATGGGCGTGAAGATACTTTTAGGACAAACCCCAGGATATATAAGCTTGCTATAGACCACTTTTGAAGGTTACACCAGAATTCGTAAAATATGAACGATTGGTCAAACGTGTCAGTACCATATATAATCTATATTCAGTGGTTAGGCTCTCCAACATCTTCCCGGATTGAATACCACCGCCTTATCCTTTCCTACCACAAAAGTGCTGTTCTGCCAGGCATGTCGTAAAAGGCGGGTATGTGAGGTTATTATATATAAAAGTCCTCTTTACAAGTAAGCTAATAATCAGAATTCAATTAGCTTTAAGAAAGAACTAAAATTCAGAAAATTAAATTATCTTTAAAGAATGAAGATAGAAATTTGTCTGGAAAGTTGCAAAGCAAGTGGTTATAAATCCAACTGCCGGACAGTTATGATGCTGGCTAAAGTTAACTCTGGCTTTTACTTGCATTTCGCTTACATTTTGTTATTTTTAGGGTTCCGTGCTTAAATAGGAAAATAAAGAACCCTTATAGAATCCTATTCCCTCCCTTATAGAATAATATTTATGCCCTCTACAATAACGTTCGTGCCTTTCATCGCCCATCATGGCTCATTGTGAAGAGGGGCATTTAGGCGGTACGAAGTTCGCCGGGTCAGCTAGTTACATATAATATGTGTGTTCAGTGGGTGAGACGTTGCGGAACTCTACCTAGTAGTCACTACGGTTCGTCCATAGTCTGCCTTTTACGAACTACCTGACAGGAAGCCTATTCTTCAAACGGTCCCCTGGATCAACATAGGATTTTTAAGATACTTTAACCACGTTACGTTCTGCAGAGCGCGACATGCGTCAATCGTTGTTGTAGTCAATATAAACGATATTATTGGTTGTTATGTATACAGCAAGGTCTTTTCACTTAAGATGTCTGGAATAGTTAACGATATTTAAATGTCATTTCAATTGTTATCTAGAAACTTCGCATGGCTGCATTCTTGTTTGCATGCATCGCAGTCACGAGTCTCGACAGAGAAGCCTAGCTGCGATTTCATTTGTGCGCTATCAATATTACTTGGTAAATGTTTACCATTCCTGTAGTATTGAAACGTATTTCTGTACTAATATTATAAAGAAGATTTGTTTATTTGTAATGGATAAATTCAAATTGGGCCGATTTTGAAAATTCTTTTACCAGTATGCAGCGGCCTCATAATTAGTACAATCACTGAGTAACATAGACTTTACTTTCTTACCCCGACTGAAATGAAGTATGTCATGGATCACGCGAACGAACAGCTTGTATAAGTTATACTAGCTGTTTTTACGATACTGTTATAATTTGTTATATTATCACCCTATTGATTTTGAAAAACTCTTGTACTTTCACAACTAAAATTTATTTATTTTAAAGCCAAACGGTTTCGCCTGTTAGGGCATCATCTCAGGGCTCTTAGTTAATATATTATTTGAACATTATTTTACACACACAAAGATGTGTGTTTATACACATACCTTTTATATACATACATATTGTGTGTGTGTATTATTAATAGTTTGTTTGTTATTATTTTGTTTTTAATAGTTTTATTTGTTTGTTATTAATAGTGTTTTTTTTAATTTAGATATGTTTATCAAGTCCAAAATACCACTAAATCAATCATAATTCTTTATTGTACACCAAAAAGAACACATACAAAAGGAACAAAATAACATTTAATTTCATACAATTTGGCGGTCTTATCGCCTTAAGCGATCTCTACCAGACAACCAGCAGGTTAAGTATATTACTTCCAAAGAAGCAAAGAATGCAAGGTTTGGTGCACAAACTACACGATATATAAATTACATTTACTTATAAGTAGGTACATAAATAATAATTAAGTGTCAGTACCCCAAATATGTATTTAGAGCGTAATCCTTTACATTCAAATTTATTCTACCTGCTTTAAGTTCCAGTTCTTCGACTTCCTTTGACAGACAACATGTCCATGTCCTTCAAAGAAGTCAAAGTCAGATATCATTTCCAAATTTTACATAAAGTCAGCATAATGTTATTGTACATTAAAACCTGTTAATGTAGAAATAATGCAAATTAATCCAACTCATATCTAAGACTTAAATTTTAGTTATAAAATTAAGTTCTCGATGAAAACATTTTGTTATTTATGGACTTCAAATAACTTCAGTAATTTTAACGTGGAAGCGAGGCGCTTTAAGACATAAGTATAGTAACAAAAAAGTGTATTAACATATTGTGAGTTGTTCCACAATATGTGAATTATTATTGTTATTATAATGCGAAAATTCGTGTGGATGACTATTGTTATGCAAGTATTTCAGGAAAAAACTACTAAATGTTTTAATTGTAAGTTTATTCGGCTCAAATTACTCATAATGTTTGGGATCCCAGGGATCGAACCTACCCGAGTTTGATCCCCGAGTCTCATTAGCAGGTCGGAGTATAGTGTTATTTTAACAACCCCGCTTAATCGATTTTGATGAAATTTGGCAAGGAGATAGTTGAAGAGACGGGCTCAAACAAAGACATTTTTTTTAAATTAACTCTTAAGGGATTGAAATAGGGAATTAAAGTTTGTATGAAAACTATACCCACGGCATGTTTATTTACTACAGGCGAAGCTGCGGCGGATCAGCTAGTAGTTATCTATAAACGCAGAAATTATCTACAAAAGTCTGGTTCATATTATTTTAATTAAACAACAAATTAACCGCCAACCCATTACAATAGATTAAAGCACCTATTACATACAGATAACTAGAAATAGTGGTTCTTGGCAAGTGGTTATGGCTTCGGGCGTCTCGCTATTTGGCAATAGCCAGTGCTTCGACCTCTATGATTTAACCATTTCGTCTAAGTGCTTTTAAGCGTAATATTTGCGAGTGCAACACGACTACAATAAGACAGTTAAAACTTGAAACATGAGTACAATTCATTTGTAAAAAAAGAGAACTTTGTGCTTAGTCTTTCAACATACCTTACTTTCTTTTCTAAAAGTATTTTCACACCCGTATCCCGAAGAGGTAGACAGACGTACAATCTGTGCACCCACGATTAGCCGAAGATACTAGGTCCCATAATGTAATAGGTGGCTAGTCTATTGCCACCCGGGCACCGGGCTGGTTGTACCTCTGCCTATCTCTTCGGGGATAAGGGCGTGAAGATACTACTAATATTTTCAGCAAGTAGATACCTAAGCTTACGTAAGTTAAACCACTGAATAAGTATTTGTACTTTATTTCACGACACGTTAATATATATGTCGCAGGCAAATTCTATAATTCGTCTGTTAACAAACGGCGTCGTCATTTTATAAACGTTAACGTGCAATACAAATTGGTGATGACAAAAGCTGCGTCAATGTCAGCTATCAGCTTCGAGGTCGCCGACGACGGTCGACGGAGCCCCGCTGACGGGACTGGACTCCTTTTTCCAGGTGTGGGACTTAAAGGCAACCTAACGAACCTACTTCTTTTGTATGTAAGAAGCCGGGATAGCATTCTAGTTCTAAATAAATTACGCATTGACAAATAATTTATACAATATGCCGCTGCAATTTATTAACGGCGGCGGTAAATGTCAGGCATATTATATAATGACGACATTTTACATTCGGCGTGAGGCATTTTATAAAACG
>DWBA01001614.1:0-10307 GCA_018236825.1 Apodemia zela
AGGATTTCTTACCTGATCACAAGCCTACTTAATAAGATTATGAACCTCTATTTCGCACGCTTAGAGATTAATTTCGCAATTAAAAACAACGCGTACTCTCCAAAATTACCATAATTCTGAGTTGAATTACATATTCATAAATTTTTACTTAGGTACGTATAACTAACAAGCGAATGAGCATTACTCAATGAACAGAACGTGATGTTTGATTGCTTTTCTCCCTCGCCCTTTCGATAATCGAGGTCAGGTTTTCTAAATCAATTGTAAAATAGCCACTAGAATTATATTGTGGTATTATTATTATCAAGAAGGTATTACTATCCACTCCGTTATATCCATACATAAACAAGTATTGTCCGTCAATAAAGCAAGGATTTTACCTAATATAGTTTTGTAATAAATTGCATTTTCGGCTCAGATCATTTACCATTTACATAAGTTTACCCTATTTGGATTTTTTTTCGAAAATCCCAAATCCTAGCAGCTAAATCTGGTAGGTGAGCATGAGCACCTAAATCCTATAGCTTTATCCCGTCCTGGTTATCGCTGGTAATAAACGATAATCGGTATGAAGTCGGTAAAATACCAATACTCATCCCACCATCCGAAAAACTTGTGAACCGGAAAGTATAGACGTGCGGTTCACTTTGCCTTAGCCGTAAGGGAACCGGCATGATGATACTTTTATAAATCTAAATTAAAAATAATTATAAGGTTGGCTCTTTTTCACTCAAACTATTAATTACTGACCATCAAGAAATTTATTACTTGTTAAATTGAGAAGAAAATTAACGTGATTAGATCTGCATATGAGAAAATTATGACTTTAATTATTCTTACGTCACAGTACAATTACAAATCATAAGTTTCTGCCATTCTTTTTGTTCAGTAAATATGATACACTTATGACTTTATTAAAATTTCAGAAAGATGTTCGCCTCTGTGGTCTAGTGGTCCGTTGTCGGAGTTGACCACACGAGGTCCCGAGTTCGATACTCGGGTCGGGCAATTAAACAAAATGTGTTTTTTTAATTTTTCTGATAAAAACAATGTTGCCCGGGACTGGGAAAGTGCCCGGTTGGCTTAGGCTTAGGCTTGCCACCTAACTTCGGCTAATCGTGGGTGCAATCGTTGTACCTCTACCTCTTATTTCGGGGATA
Source organism: Apodemia zela (assembly GCA_018236825.1). NCBI lineage: Eukaryota > Metazoa > Arthropoda > Insecta > Lepidoptera > Riodinidae > Apodemia > Apodemia zela. Next base: position 1,161 of record DWBA01001614.1, read on the forward strand.
CGGGCGTGTAGATACTTTTTTTAAATAGATTTTGAGTTTATCCATTGCAAAAAAGTTTATTAAAGTCAAATCTTTCCTCTTTATAACATTAGTGTACTCGTAGATGTGTTACGGTCAGAACATTAAAATTTATCATGGCTTCCCAAACTCAATTAGAAAATTTATGCGTTACGTCTGAGTTGAGATCAAAGTTCAAGCAAGCTAACCGTAGTGTATAAACTTTTGAGTTGTTGCTATTAGAAAATGAATTATGGATCGCATGGATAAAAGTTAGCAATTAAAATGGTTAAGAAATTTAATTCCCATGAACATCCTTATTTTATACTAACTTTTTGTAGTCGAGTGGTTACCGAGTGAAAACGAAGTGAATAATTTTCAAAGCTAAGACCACGATTCCCGTGTAATATGATAATGTATCGTATAAATATTTCATGTCTAAGCTCTTTATCGTTTTTTGCAATGAAACCTGTTTCTTAGATCCAATGAAAGTATGTGCAAAAGTAAAGGGTTTTACTATTCATTATTCATATTTTTCTTGCTAGAGAAAGGGGATTGTTGTTTTTATTTCAATTCTTTGTTTCATGTACTTTTAACAATGTATATTTTGTATAATGTAACTAATTTTGTCATGATCAGTTAAACTTGTTGATTAAATCTACATAAAATCGTTTAATAATTTGTAACTTTAAATCTATTTTAAAACATTTATGTGTTAGTTCTCTAAATTCATATTAAACAATTTAATACACATAAACTACAGAGCTTTTTGGGAAATATAGGATACAATCAAATGATTCTTATGATATTTTATTTATTCAGGCGTTACTTTGCAGAAATCTATAATTCAAAGATAAAATTATTTAAATTTGCTATTTTCCGCGGGAATTAGCAAATTTAAATAATTTCACCTTTAGATTCTTATTATAGCCAGAGTAATCCACAACTGTATTGATTTATTGCTTTTCTACAAATTAAAATATACACGCCCATACAGCCGAAGTTACTCGGCCCCTCAATTTGATAGGTGGCAAGTCTATCGCTAACTAGGACACTCATCCAATCCCGGCCAACGTTGTTTTATCAGAAATCTGAAAAACCCCGAATTTGAATTGCCCGACCCGGTAATCGAACCCGGGACCTCAACACCGACACCGGACCACAGCACCACAGAGACGATTATATAAAATATGTTCAGATAAATATCTGTAAATTTAAAACAATAATGTGTAATACAAGTTAATAGAAAGTTGAAGTACAAATCTCGCTGTCCAATAGTTTATTGCAAGGTCCAAGTTATTCTGATTGGAGTTGAAACAATATGTACTTACGGCTCTCGGGCGGGCTTGAATCCTATACAAATATGTCCCTAGGTAACAGAATCAATAGGAAGTTTGAGGTATTTAAGGCTTAGCTATGTTATTTCGCTTGGAAACCATGTTTGAAGCTGTAAACGGTTAACGGAAAATGCATATGAAGTTAAATTTACTACGTGCCTATGGCTGCTCGTTTAAAGCTTAGTTCTGACGTTCGTTTGTAAGTACTTGCCATTCATTCCTTAGAGAGATATGGCCGGTAATGACTGGCCAGCCAGTTAGCTATCGGCTAGCTGCTCGTAAACATTGTTCGACACGAAACATTCGTACATGCCAATACAAGTCAATAGACATCACACTATGCGCTTACTTCCTGCTCACGTTTATTCTACACTAGCGATTGCCTGCAGTTTGCCCACCTTATAGTCTCTTTATTTATGGTTCTATTTTCAGAACATTTTTGACAATATCATAAAATACTAATGACTAATGTGTATGTGATACCATTTTACTGAATAAAAGTACTTTATGTATAAATCCAGGTTAACGAACTAACGACAATGTAGCTTTTATTTAAATCTGTTCTCTGTAAATACTGCTTTGGTATTCGCAGTATTAGGAGAGATTTTATAAATCCTTAGTGCCTGCAAGTTAATCTGAAAAAGATGTTGAGACTTGATAGAAAATCATTAGGCCATCCGAATTAATGTTATAAAATGAAAATTATTATTACTCTAAATAAAATTTAGTAATGGAAAAGGTATAATTAGTAAACAGTAGTTAGTGACACCAAGTCTTCACGGCATGGCGGCCCAGCAAAGGCGATCTGCTCTGAAGTTTATTTCTCAAAATTAATAGTTTTTATGATATTATTAGAATTGATGAAAAATACAGTTTTCCTGTACAATAAACTAAGTATTCTTTATTTAGAAGAACAGGTTCTCGGTAGTCGATTAAATTGTTTATTTAATAAAATATAACTTGAAAAAATATTTCCTTGGTATCAGTGAGTTTAAGTTAGGGGAAATTAAATTTACCTCAAAGTAATAGAGGATTTAAGTGATATCGAAAAATTTTGAACTGATTCTGACTTCAATGAGATTTTAACGTAAAATGATAAAGTTAGAATGCTAAGTAGAAATGGATGAAATGGAAGCAGTTGAAAATCGATTCCAAGGTTGATTTACAAAAGCATATTGTACTTAAATATTACATTTCATACATTACATAGCGTGTAATAAAAAATATACCATAAAAATTAAATATTGTATTAGGCTATTTTCTATAATAAATAGTATATCGAATGTTCAACCTACAAATTCATTTTATTGTTTACCTAAGAAAATTGAATATTCTTGGAGCGTGCGTAGCTTTTGAAAAATGTATTAAGGAAAATGGGATACCTACGAAGCTCTTTTATAATTCATGTGATTTCTAACGAGATATATCTTTATAAAAATAAAGTTTGTTAAATTTAACGTAGCTATGGCTACTTTTGAGCTAAACCTTGTATTATGTTCTTGTAATCGATGGGGCTCGGGTTCGATTAGACATTGATAAGCAAATACATAATTTGCTTACTTTGGGGTTTGATCAATTCGTGTAATTTCGTCCACCGATATTATATTATTTGAAAAATCGTACGGAAAAGCGAAAGATTTAAATTTATACATCTTCGTAGATAAAAAAAATTAGCAGCAGCAGGCAAAAAAGTAATATCTTATTTACAGATATTTTTTTATTTGTTTGTACTATAAAACGGAGATAAGGTTTTGACCTTAAAACCTGTAGTTTTTCTACCTTCTCACTATTACGAATATTTTAGTAAATTATATATTAAACAAATCGGCCGCACAATCGTTTTCATATATATACCAATTAATTAATTTACATTTATTTATTCATATAGATTCTTATATGTGGTCGATGTGTTTGTTACTTTATGTATTTTTAATGAGCTAATTACGTGATATATCGTCCTATAAGAAATATTACCGCTTCAGTACCCAAGAGCTTGCCAGTAAATAAACCGAGGGTACTTAAGTGCTACGGGTCAGCGGACTCACTAATAAGTTCTATCAAAGTACGGACCCAAGGGATAGTAAAGTGTGAAAAAGGGGCCGCAGTAACTAAGGTAATTAACTCTTAAGGGTCGTTTTCATACATTTGTGTCATGAAATTTTTTGTTGCTGTTAAATCAAATCTGAAAATATTTATATGGATAACGAATCGTAATGTAGTGTGTACACAACGAAAAATAAATTTATAAAAGTACACAACTAAAAACAAATTCATAGAAATCTCTTAATTTTTTTTCATAACATATCAGCAAGCTCTTTTGACTCTCTTGATTTTAAGAGATAACCATCACCTATAGAAGGAAGGATATTAAAGGTTTGCTTATAATTCATGATGCGAGTGTAATAATAAATGTATAAGTTATAAGTTTATCAGCTAGCCTACCTTCCGAACTGAAACACTACAGTGACAAGCACTGACGCATTTACTGCGGGAAAAAATAAGGCGGTAATATTTTGATAGAGTGGGTTAGAAGGTGTTAGAATTCTGCAATGTATCCTTTTAACTTAGAGCGATACGTTACAGACTCTACCACCTTGTAGACACAATAATAGTGAATGGTTTACCCAATCCGCAATCGTTCCCTTTTTAACTAACTAAAAGAAATACAATGATCTATTCAAAAAGGGCGTGGACCAACACGAAGTATTTTTTTTAAAAAAGGCGATGGAATTTAAGGGAAATATAATCATCAAATGATTATATTTCATTTAAATTCCATCGCAGTACGAAAAATAAGTCCGACTCTTTTTTCGATGTATTTATCCGTTATGAAAGTTGCAATACATTAGATAAGAGGTAACTAAAAACAGCACTGTGACATTTAATCTAAATAGCAGAATATGCAACTCAAACTCCGCGCCAAAATGGAAAACATTTATGCCAATCTAACAACAAAAAAATAATAATTTGGAACCATAAACAAATCACCCATTCCCGATATTTTCGTGACAATAAAGATTGTAATAAAAATTTGCATGGTGCCGTTGGTGTACTATAATGAACATTGGTTATCACCACAGATATACGATTTGTTATCACTTTCTATCAGTAGAAACATTTGCTTGCTTGCTATTCTATGATACAAAAAAAAACGAATATTATGTCATGAAAATTAACTGGGATGAGTGATTTACACGACATAAATGAATTTAAATGTACTGTTTAACAGTAATGTATGCACGATAATAATGTATGTGTCGTAAAAAGTCAGCTTTCAGTACTTGGGTGCGCGTATACGTGGCAAATGGCAATGGCATTCGTGTGAGTTGTCCGTACAACAATCGCGAATTCAAAGCCTGCCTACGGCACACATTGCCATTACTCTTAAGTACACAGACAAAGAATACATTCTAGGTTTGAGCTTTCACGGGCTAGTAGCTTTATGTTCATACTTCTTTTTTATAATAAATTCCGTGGGCATTTCACATCTGCTTAAGATATCAAGACAGGTTCAAAAACCTTATTTCTAAATATTTTAAGAGCCGCTTAGGTCTGCACTAAACTTGTTAGATATTTGTATGTCTAAGGTTGGCTGTTTATTATGTATGTTACAGAATTTACATATAATATATGTATTTATATCGTTGACTAACATCCATATCACAAGCAAATAATTTGCTTACTTTGGGGTTATATTTAATGAATTTAATTATAACAAAAGTCATTATAAAATCACTGCAACATTTTGGTGGAAGCGGACCTTAGTATATTATTTCAATTTAATAACCGTCTGTGGCATCAAGCCAAATCAGCTTTATTATTGTATGATGGATCTTTTCGGCGGCTAAAACATTAATACCTACTTGCAACAAGTTGTGTATCGCGAGATTTGGTTTTATAATATAAGATATCCAACAAGCAGATAGCTCTCCTGATGGAAAGAGACAACCATCACCTCGCCATAGATGGACCCGGATCGATACAGGATAAATCGTGGGATAAATCTTCTTCGTAGTTTGTTTTTTAACATAGTGTCATTAAGTAATATAAATACAAAATTTGAATTTATTTGTTATGCTTACACTTCTTAACTACTTAATCATCACGCAGTTTATCAGACTAAAAATAACTTTTGATGCAAGTAAAGCCGCTGACTAAAGCTTGTAGCAAGTGAGCAGTCACATTTACACACTTAAAATTAAGCCATTTATAACACAAAGTTCTGCCGATCAACAATAGTAAGAGAGCAACTGTAAGTTATTTTAATTGTCTACCGCTTTTATACTAATTAAATATTACAAGTAGTAAATATTGTACCTTATACAATTATTTCGCTATATCTGTTGTATTAATGAAGATTATATCAGAGTTTTAATATGTACAGGAATTTTTAATTTCCGTAGATACATTAGTTTCTGGCAGTGATGGTTTCTGCAAGTTCGATTTTTATGAATTGCATTTAACTTACGATTTAAGACCCTAAAGTTTTTTTAATCCCACGAGAACTATGCCATATGCCAATTTCTAGGATAAAAATTCTATGGTAAAATCTTGATGTACCTACATATATTTTTTTTTAAATACGTCCTGCTGTTTAAGCCTGGAGAAGTAACACACATATACACACAGTCTCTCTCTCACAGTATTTATAATACACTAACTGTTATACTCGCGACGTCGTTTGCGTAACCAAATATCATTACTTCCTTTTGCACATTCGGGTAAAACTGTAGCCTAGTCACTCCTGGATAGTGTAGGTTTCTAATGGTAAAATAATTTTTAAGGTCTGTCCAGTAGTGTTTAAGTTTATTCGTTACAAATATACCAATGTTTTTTTTTACAATATTAGTAAACATAGATATACGAGTAGGTGTAAGATCACTTAAGTCAAGCTTTTTCTATGAATTAAGTTATTTAACATCACGACATTAAGTACACAGTATCCAATTTTGCACTGACGCAATCTAAGTGTTAAAACGCCGGTTTATATTCGTCCAATGAATATTTTGTCACATGCGCGTGAAATTTTAATGAAGCGAGTGATTTAAGTGACATAAATGGTTTTTTCTTTAACAGTGTTGATATCTAGAAATTGCATAGAAACAAGATAATTCTGAGGGAAACCGGTATGGAATGCTAATACGGTATAACGGTGATGAGCTGTCTAGCTCAGATTTACCTAAATTATTCGGAATACGTTTGCAATACGTGCTAGCCCCACGCGCGGACCGATATCGTTTCCCTCGCTTGCATTTCATTTTGTATTTTATTATGTAGATGTACGCATTTATTCGGACGAATGTAGAGCGTGGGATTAAGCAACATTTTGTCGAACTTTATTCAAAGTTATAATCTAAATTAATTAATTCCATTATATCTTCGAAAAAGAAGAGAAAAGATTTTATTTGCTTATTCAAAATAATAATAAGTTACTGGCTAATTTTATTGTAATTTATAAGTATTGAGAACTTGGTGTTTTAAAAAGATTTCATTACACTGTGTGTTATACGAGTAGGTATCTAGTCTCGTTGTGACTGAAAATTTTATATAATTATAGAGTTGTTACAAAATTTTTATCACAAGTAGATTAGTAAGGTATTGTCTAAATCGTGACGATTGCCATTTGGTTTATCCCGGAAAATGTAGTGTCCCCATGGGATTTACAAAAACAAAACTGTCCCTATAATGTTAAATTACCAAATGTCCAAACAAATTGTAGAGCGCCTCGTTATTATTAAATTGTTTGCTAGTAGTTCCTGCTACGAATGATGGATCGTTCATTATAGGAAACCGGCATCAATCGGACACTGGGAAGTAGGTCAAATTCAGCTTATAAGATTTGACCCACACTAACTACTAACTAACACGGCAAGTTAAATAAAAGTTTGTAAAAATACTCCAATTATATTTAAATAGATTAAGCATCAAATTGTGAAAAGATTCTAGCGATTGAGTCCGAATTGCAAAATAGTCGTAATGTTTTTAAAAACATGCGTATTATAGGTATACACTGAGAAGAATAATTTCACAAAGTTTATTTTTATTCATAAATGTCTTGCATAAAAAGAGGTCGATGTGGTATAAAGTAGGTAAAACTGAAGTTTATCAAAAATATGTATTTAAATAATTGTATGTTTTACGTAATACATATAGCAATATTTTGTAAATTTACATTTTTATACAATAAAAGTTATTAACATTGAATACATCTCCTTATACTTTTATATATTTTCTTTATTATAAGCAACACGTATGAAAAATATAATTTTACAAAACATTCGACCGCATGTCGAATATACATTGCGAATTTATATCTCCAAATGTAGACCACATAGCCCGCCAGAATTATAGAGAACTTGCTATAGATAAAAATACAAACTATCCTAAAAAACCCGAGAACTTATAACAGTTCTCTGATTTTTAAGAACATTTTGAATACAGTACATTTTTTTATATCAAACAAACAGATGACTCTCCTGATGCAAAGAGACAACCATCGTCTATAGACACCAAAGCTGTTAATAGTGGGTTGTTATCCTTGTGGCGGGGATTTAAAGCCACATGCATGAACAAGACAGTGAAAGGCATTGACGCTATTGCGGCAGGAATAAGTAAGGCAGTGGTACCAGACCCGGGCGAGACAATGCAGAACTCTACCTAGTAGCCACGATGGTAGAGAGTCACTTTCACTAGTCACTCGCATAGCCAATCGTTCGCTTCTTATGAGCTGCCAGGCAGAACGGCAGCTAGTTCTTCAAAGGAAGCCCGGACAATAAAGTTTCCTTATACGTTTACATATTATCTTATACCTTTAAACGAGCAATTCTTGTATATATATATATAAATATATATAAATATCAACGATCTCGGAAACGGCTCAAACGATTTTCTTGAAATTTTGTACTTAAGGGGTTTCGGGGGCGATAAATCGATCTAGCTATGTTTTATTTTCAGAAAATGTCGTTAACCAACTAAAAAAAACGAACGAAGCTCGGTCGTCCAGGTACTATGTATAATTTGTGATATAACGCACGGCCTATTTTAATATATATTTTATATTAAGTAAACTTATGTATATTATCTCTGTTATACTTATCTATTAGTGAATATATATATATTAGTGTATTAATATTTATGTCAGTATGTATGTAGGTACTTAGATTTTAATATTTATATATGTATTATATGTAGTATGTAAGTATAATATGTATGTTATATATTTTATTAAAATTTTGGTTATGTTTTTGTTACCCTATTTGGTTAAGTTATTAGCTCGTAATAAGATGTTATGCACTACCCAAGCTTTTCTCTCAGCATCGCCGATGGTAAACTGTGAGAAAATGATTAATAGCATTAATTAATAATTAATTCAATCATTTTTATTTCTGTGATAGGGGTACAAAGTTGGTTTTAGATATAGTTGGTTTTAGATTAAGTTACGCCTTTGTACTTATTTGTGCAATAAAGTGTTTAAATAAAAAAAAATATGTGTAGCTAAGATTAGGTACCTAGAAGTTTGTAGAGAACCCTCGGTACGCGAGTCCAACTGTTTTTTTATATAGTGTTACACGTAGCTGTCATTTATTTCCGTTCTGTCATTATTATCCTTATCGAAAATTTGGTAGCCTAATTAAAATGTGCTAATCGGACAAATAACACGAAATTAAACCAATCAGCATAGGTAGGGCAGAGCGGGGTCACTTGACCAGGATTTTATTCAAATCAGTGTGAGGTCCATTCCAATAAAAAAAAATATGCTAAGCGGCTGACCCTGCAGGCCATCCCTGGAACTTCCCGCTAAATTGAAGTATTT
>DWBA01001615.1:0-10307 GCA_018236825.1 Apodemia zela
TAATCGCCTTTTACGACATGCCTGGCAGAACGGCAGTTGGTCTATTCTTCAAAGGAGCCCGAACCAACACGGGGGAAGGAGCCCGAACCAACACGGGGGATAAACAGTTTCTATCATGTAGGTATGCTAGGTACATGTCGTTTGACGAAATAGGAGATGACAAAACAAAAGATAAGTGCACTTTGTGTAGTTGTGTTATTTCTCGCGGTGAAACAAGGCGCAGTGCTTCGACGATTAGTATGACAATTCATTTGAATACACCTAACACCATACATATTCAGCATACAAAATTAAAAATACTATTTTATATAAAAATAAATGTTGACTTTACTAACTATATGTTATGTTGAGGTGAGGTTTCAAAATAAATGTTGATTTGAAGTTTAATTGCTTTATTTTATTAGCTTTATTCTACACATTCTTCATAGGATTTCTTTCATCTTTGACTTATAATATAACGTAAATCTTACATATGAAAAAGTTTTGTCGTTTAGTTCTATACCGTGTCGTGTAGCCAAGAAAATAGAAATACTCGAATCAATATATTCGGCACCAAAACCGAATAGTTCGGCCAAATAAAAGTAGTGAAGAAGATGCCGAATACGCCGAGTACCGGATATCAAACGAATATTCGGCGCATCTCTAATTATATTATTATCAATTATAGTATAATACTGTGTAGGGTTGGGTTGTTTCGAGACGCAAATTAAAATTAATGTAGTAATCATGCATAAATCTTAATTTAGATTCAGTGTTTAGGTAGGTAAATAATTTCCTTAGGTCGGGGCCACATTACCGCCTGAAGGTACGTGATGAAATGGCGATGAAACTTCGTGGTTGTGCTACGGCGAACTAGGTGGCCACATAATATATTTATCATGACCTTCTGCAATATTTTAATACTTAAAAAAAGTCGTTAAATGCTGTTTCAAAATTTAAAATAAAAAAAAAGTTTTCAAAAGTTACAGTTTTTCAAATATCAAAATTTTGGCATTTACAGCAAACTTACTTCATATTTTTAAAATAACTGTCGGACTAAGTTACCGATTGATTTCAAAATGTTATCTGCTTTTTTGTCTTAAAACCTGCATCAAATATCGTAAATTGCATAAAAATCGGTTGATTCATTCAGGATTTACGAATAGCGAAATTTTTTGAAAAATATTGTATTGAAATTTTTTTTTTGACATTTTTAACCTATACATTTTATTAGCTAGCAAAATATTTTTAGAGATATAAAATTGCGTTGAATGCCATTTTAACATTCAAAATCGATCGAATCGAAATATTTATCTTTTCATAATTAAAATCCTGTAATTTTTGCAAACTTTAGATTTTTGAGCACAAAGAGTGTTTCGGTATAGTTTTTGCTTCCTTAAGCTTAAAATACTACAATTAGCGGGAAGTTCCAGGGATGGCCTGCAGGGTCAACCGCTTAAAATATTTTTTTATAACAAGCGATAGTTGTTCCAAAACCGGATTTGGATTGTCGATCCATTTACTCAAATACGTTTAAATAATAAGGATAGAATAGTGCTACTTTACAAACATGATACAAGTATTTAAACAACGACTTCTATGTACTGTATTAATATCTCTATTTAAATGACATTTCATACTAATCCGTCCAGTCGTTTCCACTTAAAGTTATAACAATGTAAAAAGGTGAAGAAGTAAATTTTCCAATGATTGTAAAAGGTTGTGAATGTACATACACATTACCCACTTATAATAAAAGAGGGATGCAAAAGTGTGTATGTATTCGAATTTCTTTACATTTCTAGTCTATCTCTAACTGATATCAAAGTTCTAATTCGTAGACTTACTAGATAAATAAATGGGATAAAATATAGGTAATTAATAATTAATTTTAATTCGAGTTTGATTCCTGACGGGAAGAAATATTTGGGTGATGAGCATAGATGTTTGTATTTCTGGATTTGGGTGTTTATTAAATATATTTGAGTATTTATATATGTATTTCTCTGTATTAGTATCGTTGACTAACACCCATATTACAAGCAAATAATTTGCTTACTTTGGGATTAGATCGATTCGTGTAATTTGTCCAGTGATATTTATTTAAAAAACAGATTCTTAATAGTTTTTACAAAACGTTTGCTGAAAAATTTATAGTTTTTAGTTCATAATTTGATATCGATATTTTAATTTGTAGCCCGTGAAATTGATACAGGCTCTAAACAGACATATACAGTTATTGAAGCTAGAACACTTCGCTGGCGATAAGCATTAAGAGGTTATTAAAAACAGACACAGGTTGTCTAATTGGATCAAGGAAAAGTGTGTATTGTGATACGGGTAATGCACGCTAAGGGTTGTCAAACATACTATATAATATAATACTTAGGTATATGTGTATTTAGATAATGAAAAAGCACTTGTATGGTTTTACAATGTTTTTATTCACTAACACCAACCGGTTCCGCGTTTGACGCATAATCAGGGTAACAATTTACTAAAAAACAGGGTAATTTACTAAGGACGTATTGAAGGTAGTTTTTTTTTTATTACAAATATGTTACGATATCTGTGTTACCTGCGCAGGAGAATTACTTTCCAATCCAATTTAAATATATTAAAGTATTTATATAGTAAAAGTATGTATATAGTAAAATATATGTAATTCTATGTATTAATATCGTTGACTAACACCCATAACACAAGCAAATAATTTGCTTACTTTGGGATTAGATCAATTCGTGTAATTTATCCCGGAATATTTATTTATATTTATTATTACTTGTTTGTGTCAACCCGGGCGAGACATAGCAGAACCCTTATATCTAGAAAAATTTTAAAGATGCCACATAAATTTTTAGAAAAATTTATGTGGCACCTTCATATTTTATTTATGTTCATGTTATTTGACAAAATAAATAAATAAAACAAAATAAAATAGTAATCACGACTTATTAAGTATTGACACGTTTTTCCAATGAAACCTATGCTTGTAAATACAGTTTTGAATTTTCACCTCTGTTGGCACTTGGCAGTCCTCGTGCCTGCCTTCGATTTTGTATAGGCAGATACGCGATTTGGGTTTAGAAGAAGTTATGTTATTTGTTGAACAATTTTTATAAATAAAATCCAATACGTGTATTTATCTGATGTCCAGGGTTTAGTGTGCTGCAAGTGATGGCCACGGACAAGGACCAGGGCGACAATGGCGAGTTTACCTTCCAGCTGGAGGACCCTCGCGGCGCCTTCGCCATAGACCCGCGCAACGGCTGGCTTACTGTGCGGAATCAGGTATATTAGCAAACATTATGTTTCATGACTTTATTGTGACATCTATATTAATATTATAAAAAAGGTAAAGTTTGTATCTTTGTGAGTTTGTAGGAAAAAATGGAACTACCGAACGAATTTTTTCACCAAAAGAAAACTAAATTATTTTTGAGTGACGTAGGCTATTTAATCTTAATATTTCTGTAATTTCGGGACCTGTGTGAGGGCTACTGAATGGCTAGTTCCTTTATAAAAAAACTGATTCATAAGATAAGATATTCTATGTCCTCTGCTAGATGTTTATAATACTTCAGTCAGATAAACTGTGTCCCTTTTTTATAAAATAGGAAATCAAATTTTTCCCATCATGTTCTAGTGTGAAGAGTAAAATAGCTAGTGCAGTAACTCACCATGAACAACTTTAGCGATAGTTATCTCTTCCTACCAGTAAATTTATGTGCTTGTTTGCAGTCCTATGATAAAATAGACGCCATATTAGTTTGGTAAAAAGATGACCTGCCAGAGTTGATGATTCTCTGGCCTTTACAGATGTTTTTTACATTTGAAAGTTTTTTTTATTTTTTTGGTATCCTTATTGGTATCCCTATTATGTACTCGTATACACCATTGTTTTTAATTTTGTTCATTTTGTGTTTGAGTATATTGATTTTTAAATCAAAAAAAAATGGAGATACTATATTTGTCTAAATATTAATAGCTAAGTCATTATTATCTCTAATGCATTTTGTTATTTTGTGTTTATGAATGATAAATTTAGCAGCGTGATTCCAGCGTAAAATTAAATTAACAAAAAGTCAGAAATATAAAGTATCAGAAATATCAGTAATTTATCCTTTTGACTATAAATTACTTAATATCTAATGGGTATATTTAATTCGTAAATATTACAATTATATAAATATTATTGGATATATTCTGTGTTTATCTAAATATTGTCTCGTAAAATTAGTGAAATCAGAAATGAAATTTTTATTTTTAATTCCTTTTAGTCGTATATTGACCTAAAACAATTTGACTGATTGATCAAATAAAATTTTAATTATGCTTTCCAGACTGAATTAGACAGAGAACAACATTCATCAATACGAATGAAAGTCTACGCCAAAGAGAAAAATCCTAGCATAGTTGGAAATTTTTTAGACAAGCAACGACTGTCAAAATGGCGCAGAAACCCACAAAAAGATAAAACTACGTATGTGTTCCCAGACAAAATGGGTACGATTCGTGAAAATATTGAATATTTTGAAGATATGAATCAACTTATGTCTTTCGTAACAGTAGAAGTAACTCTGCTAGATGCTAATGATAACAATCCAGTATTTATGCCTAGTAACCTATACGAGTTTATCATAAAATCTGATGCAAATATTGGTACAGAAATTGGTAGAGTAAAAGCAGTAGATCCTGATTTAGGAAGAAATGGATTAGTATTATATGATGTGCAAAGAACTAGCAATCTTACTATTACCTCTCCGTTTCAAGTGGATGCCAAGACAGGGGTTATTAGTATACTAGAGTCTCCGTTGGTCGTTGGAAGACACGCTTTGTTTATTGAAGCTTCAGATCAACCGGCGAATCCTAGTGAAAGAAGATATTCTTTAGCAGTTGTGACTATAGATGTCTTTGGTATCAAAGGTTTGTAGTCCTTGATTTAAATTAACCATATTATGACATAATATATTAATAGTATGAAAAATAAGCCGGCTAGTAAGATATAACTACCACCTGAGAATATTTACAATATTCTGCCAGACAGCTCTTAATAGGCGAACGATTGACTAAACGTTTTACTTCCGTCGTGAGTACTAGGTGTTAGTATCACTGTCGGGTTCCGGTTTGGAGGGTAAAGTAGCCGATAGATATATGCAATATACATGTGGCATGGCCATTTCACCACACAGATAGCAACGCATCATGAATATTTTTAGTGTTTATAGGCGATGGTTTCTCTTTTCATCAGGAGAGCTGTTTGCTTATTTGCAATCAAATTAGGCATGTTTTGGCTCAGTCGGAATTGATGTAGTTTATTTTTCTGTTCAAGTAGCAAAGACACTAATACCTCCCCTGGTGCAAAAAGATCGCCATCGTCCATAGCTATCAAAGTCATTAACTATCATAGACATGCGTTGACATCCGTACACGAAATTCTAAAGAAACAAGCACTAATACTATTGCGGCTATTTCTGCCGTGGTGGAAGGCCAAGGTGATAATGTAAGGTAGTAAGGCGGTTATACCAAACCCGTACAAGGTATTACAGAACTCTACCAATAAAACATTACATTTATATTAAATAAAAGTATTTTATTTTAATTTTAATTCATTCTATTCTTATTTCAGATTTAAAAATGGATAAACCAGATTTTATAGGAGCCCCATATGAATTTTGGGTTGGATCAAATGTGGGCATCGGAACCAGTATTGGGCAGGTTAAGGTCAATGATGCCATGGAAAAGAATGATGTCACTTATGACTTACTACATGGGTATGAAGAGGGAGGTACGACTACTCATTTTAATTTAATAAATTATTTTACGTGCACATTGTTGCAAATTTAAGAAACTTACAATCAATTTAAAAAAAAAATGTTTTTTCCTTCAATGTAGGTAGCGTATACGCTCAAAGATGACAATTAAACTCTTTTTTTTCAGTGCCATTTGCAGTAGAAGAACGATCAGGAGTAATAACAGTGATTGATACTTTATCTAAATTTGTTCGACCTTTGTATGACTTTGAAGCTGTGGCTATACAAGAAAAGAGTAATTTGACTATTTCAACCAATGCCACTGTCCATGTTGTAGATGTAAACGATGAGAGAGGTGTATTTTTAAAGTAATAATTTAATTTTTCTTACATTATGCTAGATACATTATTTTTGACGATTTACATGAATTATTTGCATTTATTTGAAGATCCACGTAGAAAATTTACGTGATTTAAAAAAGAGTAGAGTTATAATTTTGCTTAATACTTTATGATGCTTTTTGAGATGTATGTGCAAAAGGGCTGTAGGTAAACGAATAATATTATATGCGTATTTAAAAATAATGGATGGGTGAATGCTTTCTTTAATTACGAACATCATGTAAATGAATGATGATTAAAAGTTTAGAAATAAAACAAATAACACCGGTTTGCTTGCGGAAATAAGTAGAGTGAATCAAATGTCTATAGATTAAGTTTAACTACCACTTGTAATGTTTTACCACCATAAGACATACTTTATACTAATTGTTTTTACTGTGTGCTTATAATTGTATATTTTAGTAGCTGGTGCCTGTGACTTCGTTTGCGTGACCCAAAAATATTTCTCCCTTTTGTTAAATCGGACCTATGTTCATATTCATAAGTGAAAGAATTTTTAAAATTCAAAAATGACTTTTTGAATTTACTTATCACAATCTTACAAACAAGCAAATCTTTCTTCCTTATAATATAAGTATTAATTGGAATTTACAAGCTCGCAAAAGTCACCACTATTTGAATATCGGAAAGTTTTTTTTAATACAATATATTTTTAAATGACACATATAATCTGATAGTTCGGTAATATCGGATTACAAGAATTCTTACAGAAACCGGTTACTGTATTTGTTAATGTTTGATCAATTTTTAGAGGCAAACATTCACCATTAGTATTTCATGTCAAGGAAAATGTCGTTGGAGCTACCATTGGACAAATATTCAACATTAACATCAGCAGTTTGCTAGTTAACGCAACCAGTAATATTCGGTTTACAATCGCTAATCAACAAGATGTTGCAGAAGACATTGCTATTGGTAAGATTTTTGATTAAGTTTAATTACATTGTTATAACGATATGTCAATTATAATTGAAGATGCTATTACATTTAATTCTAAAACTACTTATTTATGTTACTAGCTCCTGATGGAACAATATATGCACTTAGACCACTAGATAGAGAAAAAAGGGACACCTACAGATTAACAGTAATAGCAGAATTTAATAAAGGGGTTATATCTGGCGCCGGATTGTATCAGATAACGATTTATGTAGATGATGAGAATGACAATCCTCCGATTTTTGAAATGCAATCCTATGAAGGTTTTATAGCTGAAAACTCTAAAAAAGGAACTGAAGTTAAAATGACAAATAAAATAAAGGCAAAAGATGCTGATACTGACCAGAATTCTATATTTTCATATACTTTATTTGGCGAAGGACATGATTTATTTTCTGTTGATGAAGAGTCAGGAACAGTAACAAATATTGGAAATAAGATAGATCGAGAGGAGAAAAATGTTTATATACTAAGAATTGTTGCTAGAGATAAAGGAAGTCTAAAATCCGAAGCAAAACTGACAATAAATATATTAGATGAAAATGATAATTCACCGAAGTATAATGAAATCATCATACCTGTTGGAGAAAATATAGAATTTCTTGAAGTCGATGAAACTTCAACTATAAATATTTATATCGAAAAGATAAGTAATAATACTGCAGGTGTACAAAAAGTAGAAGCAAAACCAAAAAATAAATTTCCCGTTGCAGCAGATGCACCACTATTTTTAGTTCCCGAAAATATCACAATAGGTAGTACAATATTAAAAATAAATGCTATAGACTTCGATACAGGGGTGAATGGCCAAATACGATATGAATTTACATCTGAAGTATTTATGCCTCCATACGCTATGCCAGCGAGTGCTTTACAAATGAAAAGATATTTTGTTATCAATGAAAAATATGGCCACATAGTGGTTGCTAGGGCATTACCACCGGAATCTGAATTTAGATTGAATATTTCCGCATTAGATGGCGGAGAGTTAAGTGACCATATAATTATCAGGTTGTTTATCAAAGATGTAAATGATCATTTTCCTATGTTTAAGAAATCGTGGTATAATTTCAACGTTGAAGAAGCTCAGTATAGCAGAAGAGTCTTAGGAAAAGTGGATGCCACTGATGCTGATTTTGGACAAAATGCTAATCTTAGTTATTTTATACAGCCATCGAGTAAAGATATACCATTCGAAATATCACCTTTAACTGGTGTTTTTAGCGTCAATGGAGTTCTCGACAGGGAGAGAGAAGATAAGTACATTCTTACTGTAGTTGCCAAAGATAATGGATTAGAAAAGAAACTGTCTTCTTCAGTGAGCGTTGAAATACAAGTTTTAGATGTGAATGACAATGCTCCCAAGTTTTTCGCTTATGACGAGTTGTTAGAATGGAAACATCCAGAAGCAGATATTCTACCAAATCACAACTTTGAATCTGTTATGATGATACCTGTTTATAAAGTAAGTCTAGATGAAAATGCGCCAATCAGTACAACAGTTACTAGGGTTTATGCGAACGATTCTGATTTCATTGGAAATGGGAATGGGCTTATTCTTTATAGTTTACCCCAAAGAAAAAATCAACCAAATATATTCAGTATTGATTCAAAAGAAGGTATTATAACAACAACAGCAAGATTAGACTATGAAAATCAAAAAATTCACAACATTACCGTAGTAGCTTCTGATTTGGGATCTCCGAGTCTGAGTTCTACTGCTATAGTTATGTTAACTGTTAAAGATATACCAGATGAAATCGAAGTATCAGACAAACCAGTCTTTATATCTCGATACTATGAATTGGAGATTGAAGAAAATGTACACACACCAGTGGAGTTACTAACGCTTAATTTGACAGAATATTATGAATTAGCAAAAATGAAATATTTTATTTTAAACGAAAATGATACTGATATTAAGAAAACATTTGTTATTGATCCCAGAAATGGAACATTGTATTTAATAAGAAGTCCCGATAGAGAAGTAAGAGATGTATATGAAATTATAATAAGAGCTGAGAGGCAAAAAATAAGTCGACAGTTGCCTCACATGATTTATCCCGTACCGGATGAGGTTCTTGAAGGCTTGACAAAGTTTGACGTGAAAGTTGTCGTCAGAATCAAAGATGTAAATGATAATGCACCAAGGTTTATTAATGGCGGTCGCCCTATGGTAACCGCAATATCAACAACTGTGCCATTTGGATATGAAATTATTCAACTTCAGGTACGTTAATAAATTGCATATCGTCATATATTGTATAAATATTAATAACTAAATACTCGATGGACAACGTAAATAAATTATTTGCTTGTTTGTATATGGGTGTGGTTGAATGTAGAGGAACCAAAGCAAGTCTGTCTGGACCGTGATGTATGGCACTCGATTCTGTCTGCCTACCCCGTAAGGGATCTGGCGTGAAGATATGTTGTTGTTGTTTATGGGTTAACAACCAACGATCTGTATATTATTACCTAGAAAAACCCAATATAACTACTGAAATAATTGTGTAAAAATGTATAATCATGAGACAAATGCTTGTCCTATCGATTACGTAATCAGGGTCGTTAATTGCTTGACCAATGATGTAGTAAATCTATAGCAGATTTCTGAGATCCTGTATCACTGAGCTTTTCGTTATATCTTATACCACTATTATTAATGGAATGAAATTTATTTGCTTGGCATGTGGCACAATTTTTAGAGATTTATATAAATTTTAACATTTCCATGTATTCTACCAATTTGGCATGCAAACATTTTATTATATAATTAAAACTATAAATTCTATTTTATTTTGGCAACCAATTAAAACAAACAATAAACTAGAATTACACAATCGTCACACATATATCCTGGTTATTTACATATTATTTAAATATTATTTAATAATCTAATAATAAATTTCATATTTTACATAATAATTAACAAATGTCACAAAAACATATACTATAACACAAAAAATAAAAATATTACAAAATATCTATTAAATGGCTAATAAATTCATCTAACTACATCTAATTTAATGTCAATTTTAATAAAATAATTACATGAAATAAATCAAGAAATGATAATCATAAAATCAAGAATATTTATTTAGATAGGTACGACTAATATCCATATTTCCATAAAATACACACATTGAAATTGTTTTTATTTTTTCATTTTTAATCCGTGGACAGCGATGTGGGTTGCATTATCATTAATATTTTTAGAAATAGTACTTTAGAT
>DWBA01001616.1:0-10304 GCA_018236825.1 Apodemia zela
TACCGGCTACCTCATCCTCCAAACCGGAACACGACAGTGACAAGCACTGACGCTATTGCGGCAGGAATAGGCAATTAATGAAGGGTTGATTAACAGCTACGGTATTAAGTTTCATAATGCGATTGGTTGCCAACCTATCGACAAATCGAACGCATATCCAGTCTCGGGCAAGTAAATGTAATGTAAAAGTACCTAAATAAAAAACGTATGAAGAACGAATTTGTCAACCCGGGACTCAAACCCACAGCCTCACGCCATTGTACCGAAACCGGTACCGCTTAACCATGACGATGACTTCAAAAGATATTCAAATTATATATTTTTTAATTTCCCCTTCCGCAATTAAGTCCATATTTGGAAAAGATCGCAACGATAAATATTATTCCGATGCAACCGAACTGATACAAGGTTGCTCAAGGTAATTACAGCCACTCTCTCTAATTCCCCGATATTTAGGTGAATCCACCCCCACCCGTCCCCTTTCATAGTACCCTTGATGAGAAACAAACATTCACAGACAGCTCGTAAAAGGCAAAAAAGACTATTTCACTACCCTCGTAACTACAAGACTTCTCCAGAACTATGGAATTCTGTCATCGTAACACCCTCGCTTATTTCTGATGTATTTTAGTTTTTCAAGTAAGATTATGAGAAAACACGCTTGTAGTTTTACATCGCTGTCACACATCATTACCATCTTCGGTGTCGATCGCTGACGACGGCTGTCTCTTAGCATGTTGTCGTTTGATACAATTTTTAAGTTTTTAAAAGTGGTATCAAACTACGCTTCCCTGATATCCAATTTGGCAGGCAGTATTTTTTAGTCTATTAGCATACAGGTGTCGTGACGCTGCACCGCAGAACAATGTGAGAGCACACGGTCGAGCACATCCGACAATGAAAGTTCGTGCCGGTTGGACCGCTTTCGCCTTGGTGGTATCTAACATCTCTGGTTTAATTATTAAAGCAGTATTATTAAACGGTACAGTGGCATTCATATTATATAGGTACTTAATAATCAATTTTTTATTTTTTTAAATCTCTTGTGTATTTATTTTACAGCCCCATTGGTCGAGTGGTTAGCGAACCTGACTACGCATCAATGGGGCTCGGGTTCGATTCCCGATAGGGACAAGCATTTGTGTGATGAGCATAGATGTTTGTATTTCTGGGTTTGGGTGTTTATTAAATATATATGAGTATTTATATATGTATTATAGTATCTTTGACTGACACCTATTTTACAAGCGAATAATTTGCTGTTCCGTAAACTCGTCTTATCACACTTGTCGGCATAAATGTAGATGCTTGTCAATATTTGGTACCGTGTGGGGTATTGGAACAGGTAGGTGTACAAAATACTCCTTCCAATACTTATAGCAAAATTCGCCATTTGGTAGAAGATTGTAGGGATCCTTACTACAAATAAAGGATTGGTTTGCGAAGCGTAGCTGGAAGGCTCGCAAGTGGCATATGGATAACGGAGGCCTTATATACGTCTTTGACTACACAATACACATATTTATCACTTGCTAATGTGCCAAATTAGTATACTTTGATATCTTCTCATACTATACTAGCAACCCACCCAGTTTTGTAAGGGTAACTAATTAGTAAGAACTTATCGCCAAATTACATTTTCTATTGATCAAATCACTACCAAATTTCATAGCATCAACTGTTGGGCAAATTTAAAGATTGTCTGAAAATTTCGTCGAAATCGATGCAGTCGTTTTAGAATTCATAGACCACATACAAACCCACTTCGCCTTTTATATATTAAATTCTTTAAATGGTATGTTAACTATCAGATATTTCCAAAACTCGCCAAATATTTAGCGACCTCAATTCACACACAAATGATACAAAACATGACATGACACTTAAGGTAGCGACAATATCGGGCTCGCAGGTCCCCGCTCGGCCGCCACGTTGGCAGCACGCCAACCCGTGAGCCTGGGACGCTATCACCTTGAACATTATCAAAAGTTTCGACGAGGCGGCACTCCGAGCTTAGCAAACACGATAAATAACAAGTTTAATGGCTTATAAAATTATCTTAAACGTTCTTATTGTTACACTCGCTAACTATATACTAATATGAGTATAAACAACTTTATGGAAAACGTTATTAGACTAATCCAATTATGAATACGAAATTTTGTAAATATATTTTTGTAGCTTTCACAATTCAACGACTGACTAGATTTGCAAACGACATATTCATTACAAGATAACATTAAGATTATCATTTATATATCAGCAAGCGAGCAGATGCTTCTCTCGGTGCAAAGAATTAAGGTATAAGTTTACCGGCTACCTTACCTTCCAAACCAAAACACGAAAGCTATCAACTACACATACATACATTATAAATAAATTAAAATCACCCAACAAACTACACGGGTTGATCTAACCCCAAATTAACCAATTATTTGCGTCTATAGTCAACGACAGTGATACATAAAAATGCATATAGTATATAAATATTTTGATGTAAAACCAGAAACACAAACTTCTAAGCTCATCACACAAGCACTTGTCACTAACAGGAATCAAACCCAAGCTCCATTAGTAGTAGTCACTAGTCGCTCGACTAATGAGTCGGTGAAACTGTAATAAGTTTCTCAGGAATGTATATCATAGTTAGTTTGCGTACAATCCAAATATAGCAGTGAGGTAATGAAAATCTTACATAACTCCAGCGTTGGGCAAGTTCCCGTCGTTATTACAGTTTGGAACTGTTTCCACATGTTTGCGGAGGAAGCGCGCGTGCGGGAGGATGTGCGGACCATATTTTTTTTATTAAAACACGTGTATATTTATGTAACTGCTGTATCCAGTATCCATCGTTCATTTACTCACAGATCCGCAACTTATTCTAATTCTGTAGGTATATTCCTACCTTATTCTAATTCTGTAGGTATATTCCTACCTACATATATCAATAAAGTTGAAGTGTATGTGTGTAATATATATTTTTTTATAAAGTGCATATTACTGATGCAAAAATCTATCTTCAATACGGCTAGATCTATTTTGATGGGACTTTCACTGACGGATAACCGATTTTATATGGGGAAGGCTATCTTTATTTAACAAAGTAGCTCGCACAGCTAGTATTCCGTATAAATAGTCATTACCTACTGATGGTGATGACATACATGCCTTTTTAATAAAAAAATGTAAAACAAGTGTACATTTACTGTTATATTACAAGTGCATCTTTACATCGATCTTATTTAAATTAAAGATTTTGTAAAACGATAACCTTATAAGTTTTTGAATAAAGGTTTGATTTAACTTCATTTTGTAAGTAACCTTCAAATTTGGACTAGCAATCTATCGCATCAATCAAATAGCCGATGAATATTTATCAGCATAAGGTTTAATTCACTTAAAATGTAAATTGTTCGGGGGGAGCTTTACACTAATTACTTTTGGATTGAATGTACCATAAGGGCTTGGGGTCTACGAAAAACATTAGATAAGTTTATCTTACACGTCGGGTTATACGAAAATACAGTATAAAGCATTTGCTAATTTATTACTAAAGTTAGGAGTTTTGTACGTTTTACAACACTTGTGACAAACAGTCATAAACCCGCATCGTTCATAATTACATCTTGTTGGAAACATAAAGATGTAGTATTGAAATTGTTTTATAAATGAATAATTGATATATCGAATGACTTAAATATTTGAAAACCTCATAATTTTTTGCATTATTATTTTTACGTAATACCTATCCATTGAATAAAGTTTATTCATAAAAATTAATATCTAAAATACATTTATTGAACAAGACAAACATAATTATATAAATTTCCAATTAAACAACTATAATTTATAACTATACTAACTGGTTTTGAATCTATAGACACCCTGAACCTGAAATTTAATATTGTATTAACTAATCGTGAGTGTCTTGCACCTCTGCCTACCTTGTCTGGGTTATGAGTGTGACAAATCTTTGTAATAAACAGCGACAATATTAATCAAACAAATGCCTATTCCTGTGCAGATGTTTGTATATTAAATGTTTGTTAATCAGGCCGCAAAGGCTGTACGGATCTGTATGAAATTTAGTATTTAATAAATCCCATCTAGCCTCAACATACAGAATAGTTTTTTGTGTCCCGGAATCAACAGTTCATGTGGGATTGAACCAGCTAGCCGCTAGCAGTAATCTATCACAACTTCAACATCAAGTGAGATTCGGCAGAGTTAATTGGCGTTACAGATAGTGCGCCAGTTATGAAACAAGTTACGTTACATTCATTTTAATTAACTGTAAATAAACTTGGTCGTTACTTAGACTCACAAAAACGTGATCATTGCATTGTATTTGAAAACATTTGTAATTGATTCTTTGAATTTGGTAAACGTTCGCGGTTGTGTAATTTAAAGGTAAAGGGCACAATAAAAGAATTATTGAAACATATCATCATTGTCATTATTTTTCATATTATAGGACAGCAAACAAGCTAAAATCAACATCCATCGCGTATGGACATCAACAATGTGGACATTAACATGAATAAGTCTACCAGCTACCTTACCCTCCAAACCATATATTGACTCTATGAGAAGCACTGACTCTTTTGCGGCAGAAATCAATAAGGCGGTGGAAGTACCAAACCCGGAGAACAAAAGTCTACCACTTAGTAAGTAGGTAACCTAGTATCGTTTAATATCTCTCGGTTTAACAGGATTCACTGGTTTGGATTATAGGCGATGTTTTCGATTGCTATTTACACGACTACAGAGCACGGCTTGATTCATGTGACAACGGAAATGCAGGTTAAACTTTTACGTTGATCTCTGAGACACGGTGATATTTCTACAAGGGGGACCACTCATCTGGTTCAAACTGAACACAGAAGGACAGGCAGCGTAATGCAATTTACATTAAATGTCACCTGCGGCCTTGCCCGCATGCGGAAAACTTAAGCGTTGTGTAGGGCACTGAGGCAGAATGTGCAAAAAAGTCCCGTCTACACACATTAGCACTTATCCATACTAATATTATAAATGAGAAAGTCTGTCTGTCTATGCTTCTTGTACGGCTAAACCACTGAATCGATTTTGGTGAATATATTATACACTTTCCATCTCCGGCACTTGGTGAAATTCCATTATTCAGATGAAAATACTGAAATATTGCACTTGTACTTTTATTTCACTTAACATATACACAGTTTGTTAATTTTATCAACCGGTTTCGCTTTTAAAGCATCTTCAGGTTGAAATTTTTAATATCCTGAAGCTTTAAAAAGCGAAACCGGTTGATAAAATTAACCATCTGTGTATATGTTAAGTGAAATAAAAGTACAATTCCATTAGTTTAGTATTTTCATCTAGATTTTGGTGAAATTTGTCAAGGAGATAGTGGAAGATCCGCGGTCAAACGTTGGGCTTTTTCAAAAATCAACCCCTAAGTTGTTGAAATTGGGGATGAAAAATTGTACGAAATTTCTATTTACGGGCGAAGCTGCGCGGGACACCTAATATCAGCATTAAAAAAGGTGTGAGGAAAAGGTGTTCGCTTACATACGCACACGACTGCATATGTGAGTGATATAGTTTTACACGGTATATCCACTTTCCCTGGTCACCTGGCGGCCGCGGTCAATAAGCCTAGACTTTCCCCTCGCCTTCTATCTAGTTTCAATGCTATTATAATACCAACTATCATATGACGGCCTCGTTGGTTCAGTGGTTAGTGTATACGCCTAGACGCCGATTGAGACCCGATACCCGACAGGAACAGAGACGGTTGTATTTTTCTGAATCTCAATTTTAATTAATAGTATTTGACTTTTTTTTTCATAGGTATGTATTATGTACTGTCACCCCCATATGGGATATCCTCGAAGCCGTGGGCGGAGCTGCAATTATACCCACGATTAGTCAATAGTATTAAATTCCATGATGCGACCGGCGCGTATTGACAAATCGGATACATATGCAAGCATGTTAAGTTTACCAAAAAGACTGAAAATATATTTAGAACAAATTACCCGATCCGAGATTCGACACTAGGACCTCATGCGTCCCTACCGTAGCCGTGACAACGCTAGACGCTAGTTATATGTATTCTTATCTACTAGTATCGTTGAGTAACTCTTATTTACCAATTGTATATAACTATACAAATAATACAGCAGCTTAAAAAATTAACAAGGCTTTATTTGCCATATTTAAATCCGACCGCAAATTAACTTTTTATGGTACAAAATAAAAAAAACAATTTTCACCAAAAGATACAATGCAAAACCTATCCGCTTAATGTTTTCGTCAAAACATTTGAAACCACACAAATTCCACAATTGAGCCATTGCAAATGTAAAATACATTATAATCGCGAGTTTCCTCCCGCTCACATTAGACTGCGCACGAAACACAAACCCTCGCAGTTTCACAACGAGATGATGCTGCAAGATAGGATTAGTTACAGTGGTTTAGGCACGATCCAAACTTTACATAAGGCGGAATAGTTGTTAGTATCTCGGGACATATTATCATCAGCTTCCAAATATTATATTTAAAAGAACAAAGAAATATCCTCCCAACCACTACTACAACGTAGCAAAATGATATTTGTAAAATGGAAAATATAATTCCCCACAAAGGTTTTAATTAAAATAAATACAAAAACGTGCATAATTCTGTGCTTGCCCCAACACTATTGTATGGAAGTGAGAGCTGGATTTGTCAGAAAGGACATGAAAGGACAATTAACGAGGCCGAAGGCTGCGACTGTGATTTCGACAATATCTTCAAAAAAACTTCTACTACTACTCTTTCTTTCTTCTCGACCCGAGCTCATTTCAATCACAGCTGCTTATAATCTAACTAGCTGACCCGCGCATCTTCGTCTGCGTCACATAAGAGGGAGTACCATAGGGACCTATAATAGAATTTTAGAGGAACTATAACTTTCTTTAATTAACCGTTAACGCAGCGAACGCCAGAAAAGCTCTTAAAAGGAAAAAGAAATCCCCGTTTAGTCCACATTTTTCGTTGATACTTCGATCCCGTTGGTCGTAGCATGATGTTATATGACCAATAATCTTCCTCGATAAACAGGCTATCCAACTCAAAAATAATCATTTTAATCGGTTCAGCAGTTTTCGAGATTAGCGCGTAGAACCAAACAAACTACAATTTTATAATATTATTATAGTATAGATCAGAAGCCTAACCACTAGGCTGAGGCCTGCCTAATCCGGCCGACCTAATACTGGATATGCTACGCTCATAATATTCGGAGTCGTGACTAAAGCAATTCTTCATTCTGGCGAAATTAATGTCGGTCATCCACCGACGGCAGTCGCGCGTGACGGTCACTTGCTCAGACGCTCTTTTGTGTTAGCCATTATTTCAAACTACACGCATATCTTCACGCAAAATAGTTTACGGAGTATCGAATTCTTAATATCATGATCATACACTCGTTCAATGACGCTTGCTATACAAAACCGGAGGCATGACCACATATTCACTCAATGTAGTCAAATATTTCTTCACAACTACCAGGCGAGCTTCGTATTACAACTGTGTCTATTTTTCATCTAACATTCTTTCTACGCGACGAGGGACCAGTCTCCATTACCTTAATTCACACGATAATATATTATGTAACTACTGTAACGACTATAGCTCGATTGATTTTATTTTCATTTAAATTTACATCAATATGGTACTTGGATAAATCTGCAGATTACTCAACTCCTTGATAGCACACAGCTAGTGTGCTCTGTTCATGTTCATTTGATATAATTTTTCGATCTCCTAATAGAAAGAGATAACCATCCCTATTGACACCAAAGATGGTAATGGTGCGTTGTCATCCATGCTGTTGGGGATTTCATCCCAAATGGCAAAACCGAAAAACGATAGTGATAAGCAACGGCCAACGACACTTTTGCGACGGGAAAACTTACGGCGGTGGTATCGCACCTGAGCGAGACGTTACAGAGCTCCACCACCTAAGAGTGACGATGGTAGTGACACCATTAGCCAGTCGTTCAACCTTTACGCTACCAGGAAGGAGATGGTCTATTTTTTATATACAATTAGATAGAAAACTAGCAGATGATTCTCCTAATGAAAAAGAAACCATCGCATATAGACTCCAAAGATGTTAATGGTGCGTGACTATTCGAGTGGGGGGGATGGTGTTGTCACATGCATAAGTCTACCGGCTACTTTACCCTTCATTCGGAACACGATATTGACAAACATTCAGGAACAGGTAATGCAGTGCTACCATTTACCCGGGCGACCCGCTGTTTAAAGTGGATCTGGACTTCAACATCGATAACAAGAAGATGGTCTGATGATGTAGTGATACGTCGACATTTTTCAATAGAGTTACACTATAAATTAGGAGGTTAATTTGTGCTTGGGAGCTGTTTGCTGATAATTAAAATTGTGTTCCAGCTTGTCAAGCCCAGGTCACAAAACATAATGCACATTAGACATATTAATGGCCGCCTTTGAAATCCTATCGCCATTACATCGCGTTCTATTTTTTACAAGATGGCGTGACGGTTTTTGCGCGAGGATTTGGCCATACGGTCCGATGGCGCAACTAATCGAGACCTTGAATCTCCCAGTTGCTGGCCGGCTACAATCTTCACATTTAAAAGCATTATAAATCAATTATTATGTTGAATCGCGAATGATTGAAGACGAACGATAGCTACGGTATGTACAACCCGCTTGTACAGTACAATAACAATCATTCAAATTTCAAATACCGGTGAGCCGTGAGCATAATATATTGTACGTTGGACAAATGAAAAGCCCGTTCTATTTAAACATACTCTTTGGAAAAGCCTCAACAGGCTTCTCTATAAACACATGTGTTCAAATCCCGGTTCGAGAAATTCCTTTTAAATAAGTTTTTCAGTTTTTTTTTTGGATTTTTGGAAAACATGAGCTGCTCGATACAACACAATTGGGTGATTTGTCGCTAGGTTGATTATTTGTCACGACATGGGACTTAATCTGTTGGATAACTGTAGGTGCACTAATTGCATCCCTGTTTACATATTCAGTGTGACGATATTAATAAAATGGTAATCAATGATTCTATGATTAACGTATATCATTTATAAGGCAGTTACTATCGCCTTTACTTAGAAGAAAAATCGTTTGTTCATGGTCAAACAACGCGCTAATGGCATTTTCAAGACGCATGCCAAATCATATTTTACGAGCATAGCCATATGTTTCTGTGAAGAAAGTATTGGGTGCTGTTCAAGTGGTTTTTGTTTTTTATCTATTGCTATACTAATATTATAACGAGAAAACATTTGTATTTTTGTATGTTTATAACGAATTAACTCAAGAACTACTCGGCCGATCTTAAAAACTTTTTTGCCATTAGAAAGCTGCACTATCCAGAACCGACATAGACTACGTTTTTTATCCAAATGATAAAAAGAAAGTAATGATTTTGGGTCAAGCAAATGAAGTGGCGAGTAGCAGCTAGTATATCATAAAACATCAAACGAGCAGGTGACTCTTCCAAAGAAGAAGACAACCAACGCTTATAAACAGCAAAATCATTAATGGTGCGTTGCATTCCGTATCGCGGTTTGAAATGTCACATGACTTAAGTATTTACCATTACAAGGTAGTAATAAGCGACGATGTCATCGCGGCAGAAATAAACCCAGGCGTGACGTTGCAGAACTCCACCACCTGGTGGTAGTCACGATGGTAGTGACGTTTGGCCAATCGTCAGCTTTTTACCAAAACGAAGGGATTCTTCAACAGCTTAACAGACGTGTTTGTGTGAAGATAGTTAGGCATATGGAAGAAGCAAGGTAAGTATGCCTGTCCGCTTAGGATAAGCAGCGACAAAACAGGTTTGGTTTAAGTTTGACCAATAAGAATCGCGTCGAATAAACAATATATTAATTCTTCTTATAAGGGCAAACCTCTTTTGTCGATTTCGACATTATCACTAATCCTAAGCCGGCTGGACAGTAATTTATGGCATTCCATCTTCCCTGCTCATACTGCAAGGGAACCAGATGAAGGAAAATGTAAATAAATTTATTCACTTTTAGTGTATTATTTTCAAATCCATGTCTTCCCGGCCGTATCACTAAATGCTCGAGTTCTGTGATTACTGTTCCGAATCAGTGCTAGGTATCCACTATCCATGGCTTTATTCCTGCCACCGAGACATCTATGCTTTTATTGTTTTACTAGCGACCTGCCCCGGCTTCGCACGGGTACAATATATACATATAAACCTTCCTCTTGAATCACTCTATCTATTA
>DWBA01001617.1:0-10301 GCA_018236825.1 Apodemia zela
CTGTCGCACTTGTAGCGTGTGTTTAGTTAAACAATGTTATTAAATATGTATGTGTTGTGTCGCGGCACAATTATGTTCTGCGTAAAGTATGGACGTAACGTATCTTGTAATAATAAATCAATGTATGAAATAAAAACATTAAAGAAATATATAAGTCGTAATTTTTGAGCAGTTTGTGAGATAGTTGTGCCGTGTGCCTAAAGTAGATTTGAAACACAACGGTCGATTTTCGGGGAAGACGTTATATTCGGGGTTTCGAACTGGGGGATATTTATCCCCACAGGTGTACCAGCTTTTCTACAATGGATCAATCAATCAAGATGGAAAGAATGGGTAGGTAGCATTGATATAGAAACACAAGATACACAATCAGTGTCTCAAAAACGTCCTCTTGAAATCAGCGCACAATTTAAAATTGTGCGCTTTTTCGAAAATCGAGTTTTCACCGGATCTCCACCTTTTGAGGTCGTAGGAGCCTTTTTCGACTATTTTCGCGATGACGTCTCTATGTATGTATGTGTGTGTGTGAGTGTGTATGTAAACATCTCATAACTTTTGAACGGAATGACCTATCGAAACACGGTTGATGGCAATCGATCGGGTTTCGTCAAACTTAGACTTGCTAAAGATCTGAGCCAATTTGGCCCAGCGGATTTTGAGAAATTTTTAAAAAACTTTTTTGGAAAAGCAATGTTTTTTTTTAAATAACTTCCAGAATAATGTACCAATTGGAACAAAATCTAATCAGATCTTTTCCTCAAAAAAACTGCGTCGAATGCGTAAATTGCATGAAAATCGGTTTATCCGTTCGGCCATTGTATAAAATTTTGAAATAAATGTTTTTTCGACATAACTTTTTTTGACCTACAATATTTTAGTACTTAAAAAATTGTGCCAAATGACGTTTTTTACAGGTTTTCAAATATTAAAATTATGTTATTTACAGCAAACTTACTTCATATTTTTAAAATAACTTTTGGACTTAGTCACCGATTGATTTCAAAATCTTATCAGATTTTTTGCCTAAAAAACTGCGTCAAATACCGTAAATTATATCAAAATCGGTTGATTCGTTCGGGATTTATATAACGGCGAATTTTTTTGAAAAAAGTTGTTTAGAAATGTTTTTCGACATTTTTCAACCTATATATTTTTTTGCCAATTAAACATTTTTAGAGTTAGAAAATTGAATTGAAATGAAATGACAATGAAATTTTCATTTCATTTTCATTAAAAATTGTGTTAAATGCCATTCGAAAATTCAAAATCTGTATCTTTTCATAATTAAAATGCTGTAATTTTTACAAACAATAGATTTTTGCTTCTTTGAGCTTAAAATACCTCAATTTAGTGGGAAGTTTCAGGGATGGCCTGCTGAGCCAACCGGTTAACAGATCTTTTTATTTAGGATTGGTATGGCGACATCTATAATAGAAAATACTATTTTGTAATTCAGTGCCATAGAAAAATTACACTTTGCTATGTGATAATATTACACGTTAAATATGATTCAAAGCTAAACAAAAAAAGTTGAAATTTTTAACTGACTTCCCAAAAGAGAAGAGGTTCTTAATTCGAATGTTAGTATTTTTGTGTTAGTTCATTGTTCACGCATAGCTCCGTCTTATCTAGAAATATAAGCGTTTTATTTTGTTTGGAATTGTATACTTCCATCTTGGTCTCATTTAATTTGGTAAAGATCTAATTCAGAATTCGATATAGGAGGTTGGAAGTCGGTTACTGCAGTTGTGCCTACCTACTGTGTTTAAATTCTTACTTACATACTACACATTTCTTTCAGACTCTGACAATATGTCACCGTACTTATGTTGCGCAAAAAGATTATAAATACTTGTACAGATCGACTGCTCAAAGATTGTTGATACTGAAGGAGGGTGTTCAGCACTCGATTCTGATAACCGAATTAGGTATTCGATTATTTAATTATTAAAAAATAGACAAGTACATCAATTTTAACCTAATTATTAAATAAAAATGTGAACATACTTTTGAATATTAATTACGACCCTAACTTCGTTGATGTTTACTATGTAATTAAGCAATATTCTCATTTTATAATACATATTTTTATTGTTTTCTTATGACCATTAACTATCGTGTCCTCCAGTGTGTACAAATTTTTACCAGTGAACCTGTACATTAATTATAATATAACCATACTTGGTAAACCCATGGGCGCCGCCAGGATTATTCTCAGGGAGGTGCATCTCCATCTATACATACTATTAACCAATATAAAATATAGAAATAAATATGTATAGCATGTAGATAATAGAATTTCGAGTATTAAGACCTTTTTCTACGATCTGTCTGACAGTGCCAGATAGTTTTTCGATGGCTATTTTTTTCTAATACTGTATGACTAAAGCACAACGCCCTGTATTCCGTGATCATTAAAAACTCTCAAGTCTGCACTCGGCGACTTATATTCTGGAATAACAAATATATGTAATGAAATATATAATTTTTTCTATGTAGGTACTTTCTTTCTGGGCAGGGGAGTGCAGTTGCACCCCCTTGCACCCTGCTGCCGGCGCCCATGCAACCATCGCCTATAGACACCAAAGATTTTAATTTTGCGTTGCTATCTTTGTGACGCGGTCTTAATGGCACATGCATAAGTTTACTGGCAACCTTACCCTCCAAACCGGAACACGACACTGACAGGCACTGATGCTATTGTGGCAGGAATAGGTCAGACGATGGTACCAGACCTGGGCGAGACAATGCAGAATTTTACTACCTAGTTTAGGAAATATTATACATACATTATGATAATGTTGAAACTTATCAGTACTTGAGCTGTAATGTCATGTTACTTTATTTCAAGTATTATTTCGAAATACAATCAATATGCAATAAAATTAAAAATCTACTTATACATAAATTCTATTATGATATAAATGAATATTTAAGCGATAAATTCCTATAAAATAAAATAATTTAATTCAAATTAATATTTCTCACAAATTATAACCGTTAAATTATGATTATATAATTAATTAAATAAATTATATAAATATATTTCTCTCTCCTACATCCATTCCATGATAGGTCCATGATGATCTTAATAATATTTTAATTAAACATCTTATAAATATTGTAGAATGCAAAAGAAATAAATATAAATTGTGAAACACTACAAGTGTTAAAATTTAAAATAATCATAAATGAGATATTAGTCGACGTCGAGGAATATCTCTTCTCTCGTGCGCGACATATCACACATTTTTCCTAAACTTGCTAGCGAGCCTGCTGCTCGCTTGCTCGCTATTTCGCATCTATGAACGACCATAAATCCATATAATCATATTCAGAGCCCAGATATTTTTAGTTGTATTCATAATTTTTCTGTCCTTTGTAAACCTTTTTTAATGCTTTGTTTTTGTTATTTAAGTTTCTTTGTGTAATATAAGGACGTACAACTATAGTTTTGGTTTTATTTTTATTTCCTCTTTTTTTATAGGCAACAAACAAATGACCTTAGAGCCTACCTTAAGACTGAGTACTAAAATTAAAAATTGCTGGTTGCCTGGATTAAATTGGTAAAATTTGAGTCTTAAATAGCAATATACTAGCTTTTACCCGTGACTTCGTCAGCGTGTTAGAAGTTTTATATGAAAATGAAAAATATCTTTATTTTCTAATCAACATTAATAAATGCCTTGTTATTGCTGGTTTCCTCACTAGGCAAGCCTGTATCGAGGCAACCTTTGCTCCTGTTTACAGTATTGCAATTCACCTCGACTGAAAGACAACTGTTTAAATTGTAGACAGTGTTTAAAATAAAATTTACAATTTATTTTGTGTCTAGAGCTAATGTTAATATACATAATAATATAATACATTTCTAAAATCTATTTTTTAATTTTAAAGATGTCCTCCGTATCATCGTATGATAGCGTTCTTAACCATTTTTTAATGTTTCGCTTCAGTAACGTTTTTGTTTTTAATATCACAAAATCTGGTCACTTGTCTATAAATTAATACATCTGCAAAATCGTGCGTTGCTATCCGTGTGGCGGGGTGTTAATGTCACATGCATGACCATCCTGGCTATTTTACCCTCCGTCCTCCGACAGTGACGAGCATTGACGCAGAAATAGGCGGAAGTACCAGACGAGACGTTGCAGTACTCTACACCACTAGTAACTCTACACCACTAGTGACTCGTATAGCCAATCGTTCCCCTTTTACGAACTGTCTAGCAGAATGGCAAATAATCTATGTTTCAAAGGAAGCCTGAATCAACACAGGGGAATTTATTTTAATTTTATGATGTTTAATAGAGGTGCCGAATATTCGTTTGGTATTCAGTATTCGGCATCTTTTTCACTATTTGTATTCGGCCGAATTATTCGGTTTTGGTGCCGATTATATTCGGTTGGAGTATTTCCATTTTTTTGGCTACACGACACGGTATAGAACTAAAAAACAAAACTTCTTAATATGTAAGATTTATGTCATAATTCAAAGAAATCGTATGAAGAATGTGTTTAATAAGCTAATAAAATAAGCAACATTTATTTTTAAATTTCACCTCAACATATTCTTAACCTATAGTATAGTCTTAGTATAGTCAACATTAATTTTAAACCTTAAATCAGCATTTATTGTTAAACCCTAAAACAATATTTTTATTTGTTTATGCTTCAGCTGCAAATGATTGTCATACTATTTCTCGAAGCACTGCGCCCTGTTCCATCGCGAGAAATAAAACTAGGGCACTTGAACTTTTATTCTGTCATCTCCCATTTCATTAAACGACATGTAGCGTACGTGATAGAACCTGTTTACGCGACAAAACAATGAAATGGTAAACCGAATAATTCGGCCGTATATCCGGTTCGATGAGGGTTAAACCGAATAGTATTCGGTTATTCGGTGTAACCACTATTCGGCACATCTCTAATGTTTAACATTATACATTATTACTTTAAACTTGGAGAAATCTTGAGAGGAAGTAAAATACACATGGTTATAATGAGAATGATTAGCTCGATAGTAAATTATATGATACTGTACTCTAGCGAGAAATTGCAGTTTTCTTAATAATCTGAAAAAAAGTTATCTTCACGCCCGGATCCCCGAAGAGGTAGGCAGAGGGTTTTATCAGAAAACTGAAAAAACACATTTTTTTTTAATTTCCCGTCCCGGGAATCGAACCCGGGACCTCGTGTGGTCCACTCCGACACCGGACTACTACACCACAGAGGCGATCTAATCTGAGATTTTATAATACCCTTTTTTACTAAGTTTTTTTAAGTGAACAAATTAAAAAATGTTTTTAATTTGTTCACTACTACTCATTTATGTCTCTTTGTAAATAAAATTTATGTCTCTTTGTAAATAAAACACTTTTAGAGTTTGTTCTTTTTGTCTTAATAATAAAAAATACAAAAAAAACTTAAGTACAAAAATTAATAGTCATTTACATATTCCTTGATCCAAGGTAAAAACTTGGCTAAATCCGTAAAAACTACATAGTGGGTGGGGTCACATCTGTACTCGTTCGTCCTGGCGACTGACAGAGAGACCAGACCCCTGATGTACCAGGAGTTGCCGATGTAGAACACCATACCACCACCGCTGTCACCATTGCACACTGATGTACCTGTGGAAAGATAAATGTAGCATATCATCTATACATAGTATAAAGCAAAGTCGCTTTCCACGTCTGTCTGTATGTATGTATGCTTATATCTTGAAAACTACGCAACGGATTTTGATGCGGTTTTTTTTAATAGATAGAGTGATTCAAGAGGAAGGTTTATATGTATATATTGTACCCGTGGGAAGCCGGGGCGGGTTGCTAGTAATAAATAAATTACAACACGGGGAGTATGCTAAATGACTTTATCTGCTGCCAATGATCGGACTAATGTATTCTAAGTTCTCTGTACCGTGTTACCGTGATAGTTTTGTCAACATACACAAACTACCAAACACGCATAACTTTCTTTGGTGTATCGTGACCATTGCGTGACTGCCTCAGCTCGTGTCATGCACGAGTGAAACTTGTCATTTTTGATGACACAGCAGATTACGTTTGATAAAATGTGTTATCTCACGTCCCAACCATCTTCCTGGTCTAGTGGTTAGTGGCATTGAATAATAATCCAGGAGTCGGTCCTCGATTCCTCATGTACAACACAAAAATAGCGATTTTTGTAAATTATTTGTATTGGCGTCGTGTTATAGAATGCGTATTTATTAGAATTGACTAATATTTGACTCGCCTTGTGATTAACCTAGTAGTAGTATCTTCACGCCCGTATCCCCGAAAAGGTAGGCAGAGGTAAAACCAGTGCACCTACGATTAGCCGAAGATACTCGGTCCACAATGTGATAGGTGAAAAGCTTATCGCCAACTGGGCACTTTTCCAATCCCAATGTTGATTTTATCAGAATACTGAAAAAACACAAAAACACAATCGAACCATGTAAGATTGAAATTTCAAGTGGCCAAAAAGGATACTATTAAATGGCCAAAATCAGTACGTCTAAAATACCTGAACGACCTTGCTTTACTTGCTACAAGTAATAAAAAACTAATATCTGAGTACAAAATTTAATCTAAATTATTCTATACGTTTCTGATATACACGACATAATTATAAACATTAAATATACATATCACCACGAATTTCCGCTCTAATAATAATCTAAGACGAATTGATGTAATTTGTCCAGTGATATTTATTTTGTAATTAAAACTTTTCTTATAAAAAACTTATAAAGATAAGAATGAGAATAAAGTACACACTCGTTCAAAAAATTTACTTAATGATTACACACGAAAGGTCCACGAACTTAATACCTTGACCATAAGGGCCGGATGTTTCGTATCCCGGCTGCTGGACAGGTATATGTGTGTGTATGTGTGTGTGAGTACTGTGTAGGATGAGCGTCGGCATTGCAAGGTGAACCAGACGAGTCCCTAGAGATGGGCATTACATAAATAATATTCGATATTTTTTGACAATCCGATATTTAACTGAATAAAGTAGTAACGATGGCTTTTTATTTAAAATATATTTTATCCATTTTAAGTTTTCTGCCTAGGTGGTCTAGTAAGGAGGCTTAGCAGGGGTGTGGTCCCGGACTTTTATTTATTTAAACATTATTGCAAACCTCTCGTAAAATAAAGTACAAAGGGCGTATTTAATGCCAAAATACATTTTCTTACTCTCAACCTTATAAATAGGTAGGTGTGATATAAGTATAAAGAAACTAATACAACTATAATATATATAATAACTAAAGATTAAACAACCTTTTCTAAGATTTTTTAAGTAGCCCGGAGTTACGTGACGTTGTACAACTACAGTGCCTTAGACAACTCGTAAAACTATCGTTCCAGAGTCCAGACCGCTTAGGATAAACAGCATGTGATACCTACTTCGAGCGCGATAAAAGAGGTTTGCAGTTTGACCAATAAGAAGAACTTATACTTATTTTATGCCTCGACAAACATTTCCTCGTTGCTTCGCGTCGAATAAACGAGATATAAGCTCTTATTGGTCAATCTTCTCTTTTATCGCGCTGTACACATAACACGCTGTTTATCCTAAGCGGGCTGATATCGCAAGTAACAAGCGACAATCGTTAAAGCGGCACATGCGGCATTTCGCCATCCAACAATCATGTTAATTGTGGAAAAATGGAGCATCTTACGACGTTTAATTCATTTACATTTTAATATTTGTGAAAGTATGTCTCAATGCTATTTAATTGTTACTATTTCTTGTTTGTTGCAAATTTTTTATTTCAAATTTTAATGCACACGATTATATTTGCATCAGTCTCGTTTTTATGTAAAATAACAGATTAAACCAGATTTTCGTGCTCATTTAAATTTATCTAAATGAGAACTAAAAAGATTAACAGCGGAATTGGATCAAATTCAACATAATTACTGTCTTGTTTTTCTTTTACTCTCAATTTCGTTACAGATAACGTACCTAGTATGTAAAACATACTTAAGCAATCGATTTCCGTAAAAAGGATTTAATTCAACTGAAAGTATGTTTGCTGATGCCTTTTTTAGATTATGATATGATGGAAAGAGATAACAACCGACAAAGTCACTAAGACGTTAGTAATGCGTTGTCATTTGTGTGGCGGGGGTCTAATGACACTAACAAAAGTTTATCGGCAACTTTACCCCCAAACCGGGTACAATAGGACATACCTATTTATATGCATTGTCGTTATTACGTATAATTTAAAGCGATGCTGTCACACCCAGGCGAGACGTTGCAGAACTGTATTACCTACTAATTTTTTATCAATTATGATTAGATTTTAGTATTTTTATTTTTTTTAAAAAGAGTGATGTGCCAAGTCTGCCACAATTAAATTTGGTAAAAGTCTGTTAAGAGTTCTGGAAGTACAATCGATACTTGCATCTATACCGCGTTAATATTTCCAAAAATTTGTTCTCATTAGTTTTTGTTTGTTTGAAATGAAATGAAATGAAAAATATTTATTTGCAAGAATATGGGTGTTATAAGTTATTAAAAAAAAAATTAAAAGTTACCAACATATTCTACCATGATATGGTGTGCAATTTTAGTTTTTAGTTAGTTAGTTTATTTGTTTTTTCGCACACATCACTAAATCACTGAATGGATTTTGATGTGGTTTTCACTAAAAAGAGCTGGACGTGGAACAAAATATGAGGAGAGGCATTATTTTACTTGTCACAAAAAATAAATCCTTATAACATATACCCATTAGGTAGGTGTAATGTTAAAAGTTAGGTTTTTAAAAAAATTACATTTAAAAAACCAAGTTTTAAAAAATATCACAGGTAGCACTTGCATATTATGTTACTGTATGCGTGTTTTTTTAACGTGTAAGTAAAATACAACCGATCTAACTTAAAATAGTAGTTGGGAAAACCCGAAGAAACTGTTACCAAGAAATCAGGAATTGGCTGTATTACTGATTGAAGATTATATTTTGTTAATGAAATATTTCGTAAAACTACTTTTTTGTGTTAAATCAGTTTCTTTTAATAACAAACTGGAATTAGTTACACAAAAAATAAGTTTTTCCATTATCTGAAAAAAACAATTTAATATCGCAAAAACTACACTGTTTTATAATTTATCCATTTTTTTTAGCTTCACTAAAGCAGCTAAATTCCCAACACTAGTTCGTCACAAAGACTCGCGCTCACGACCTCCAGCCATTGTGTCGAATGTCGATACGGTTCATAAAACTCGAAAGCAACATGAGCACTTCAACTGAAAACACTTTCTTTGGACACGGAAGTATCAAGAATGTGTTAATGGAAATTTCCAGGACAATATGCCTCGGTGGTGGTATTCGTTCGTAATTTGGATTTTGAGATGTTGTTTGTTGAGAAAATACTATTTGTATTTTTTTTTTCAAATATAACAATAATTAAATTGGTATCAGTACAGCAGAGTGACATGTGACTTATTTCGATACTGTAAGATTTTCATTTTAAAGATGATAGTATGAAGTTAAAAGAAGAAGTTAAGTTAAAGATATGTTTGATTCATATATATATATATGGGACGTACTTACAAAACAAAAACAATCATAGAAATAAATTTTATAAATAACGGAGTAAATCTTTTTAACAAACATACAAAAAACATAGAATTGAGTAGAATTGAGAAGCTCCTTCTTTTATATAGTCAAAGATAAAATAAGAAAGAAAGAGAGGGTGCTAGTTAACGATACTACTTAATACAACTGCTCCGTTGGTCGAGTGGTTAGGGACCCTGACTATACGTTAACGATGGGGTTTGGGTGCGAATCCCGACAGGGACAAACGTTTGTGTGATGAGCATAGATGTTTGTATTTCTGGGTTAAGGTAATTATTAGATATATTTCAGTGTTTATATATGTATTTCTATCTATTAGTATCGTTGATGCTTATATCAATAATTTACCTAATTCGGGGTTAGATCAATTCGTGTAATTTCTCCAGTGAATATTTATTACTATACAGGAACATTCATGTACAAATAATGAAATAAATTTACTAAGGACTTTACCTTTACCGATACATTTATTTTAGATTTATTTAGATACACATATATTACACAATTGTCTGGTTGGTTCTGCTGGGGATCGAATCGGAAGTTTACACCTAGACCCTAATCACTCCACCAATTAGGTCAGTGAAAGGAAGGATAGTGAGATACATCTTGACAACATTTTTTTTTATATCAAGAGATAGCAAACATGCAGATGGGTCTCCTGATGGAAAGAGTCAACCATCGCCTATAGACACCAA
>DWBA01001618.1:0-10301 GCA_018236825.1 Apodemia zela
AGTAAAAATTTGTAAGTGCTTGCCAGTTTAAATGCTAATACAAATACCGTACATACATTACATATAAAATAATATATATATACATTATGCATACAGATCTGGTTATATAAATACATAAACATAAATTATAATATAAAATACATACATATCGGTTGACAAAACAAAATAATACATGTTTCGACACGTCACGGATCAACCGTACAGGAAACGTGCTTGAGCCACGTGTGGCCATATCCAAGTACGCTGTTTCTCTTCACGTGACCAATTGTATCATCGGAAATACACGCTATCGGTATTATTTACAAACAACGGTTCAAATTAATTATTTAAACGCAGCGAAACTGCTATTGACTTGCGATTTTCTGACCTACAACACGGTCCGACCACCTAAGAACAATAGGCTGACTGCCGTTCTGCCAGGCAGATCGTAAAAGGCGACCGATTGGCTATACATGTCATTACCATCGTGACTACTACGTGGTAGAGTTCCGCAACGACTCGCCCGGGCATTTAATACCACCGCCCAGGGTTGGATTAAGGTACGACGAAAAAGATGGTACAAAAAAATTAAAAGGATTGTATTTATACCAAAATTATAGTACACTTTATTTTTTTTAATTTAGCGCAATAGACAAAAATCAACACCAGTGAAGGTAAAAGTTATTCCTCTTCTAAGTTCTAGAATATTTCTATCTTCATTTTTGGCATTTAATTTCATCAACATATCCTCAGTAGGAATAAAATCAGTACAATTTCCACTTTTGCTACCGCTTTTGATGGCGTCACAAGACAATAAAATGGTGTCTATGGATTGTGTTGCCTGTTTGTTTCATATCTTAGTCTTAGTAAGATTCACTTTACTGATTATTCGTTCGTAGTCGGCATTTGCATGTGGAAGTTCTTAACAGTCTAGGAAAAAATTTGATATTTCTTTAAATGGAAATATTCATATGACGTAAAACTAAGCATTCAGGAGCAAATTTGAAATTATAGTATTTTAGCGTACTATTCTTAGATGTGGATAGTGTTCAAAGGGCGAAATTATAGTATAAATACTCCAATTATAGTACAAAATCCAACCCTGCAACTGACAATAGCCTGACGATTTCTATTGGTGTTGACAGCTTTTATTTTTTCACAGAGAATGGGCGTGTTCGGCCAAACTAAAATCATAATATTCTAAGTTAGTTACTTAGAATTCTAAATTATGCTTTCCGCGCCTGGTAACTATAGTTACTTAGGAACATCCCAATGCCACAAATTCACATAGTACGTCTTGTATATATGTGTATAATTTTGGCACTAATTCCTTTTTAGGTTTTGACGGAAAATATGTGGCGCAACACTCGCGGACCGGGTTCGTAATTTTGAATTGAGAGAAAGATAAGCACTGAAAGAAAGTGTCGGTGTAAAAATGAGAAAGGCATGCTCCGTTGGTTCAGGCATATAGAAAGAATGGTAGGTGAAAGGTTAACAAAACAGATTTACAGTGCGAATGTGGAAGGAAGTAGGTACCGAGGAAAATCAAGACTGACATACCATGATAAGATTGATTGGGTACTATCCGAAGGTGGTGTCAAGGATCTTCGCAACCGACGTGTATATATGAAGCGGGTAATGATTGTGGAGAAAGTAAGACAAATCTGCAAGGATCGTGACATATGGCAGTCGGTTCTCTCTGCCTACCCCGTAAGGGATCTGGGGTGAAGATACATACATACATGCATAAATAAAAAAAATCGACACTTTATTGGTCTTATTAATTAAAATTTAATCCAAATATGTTACATATTTAAAATACCAGATAGACAATGAGAACACCCGAATTTCGATATTCCTGATGATATTCGATGAATGCATAAGAGTCTTCTGCTTGTTTGCTATACTATTACGGTTTTGTAAGGATGTATGTTTGCACAGTTTCTTATGCAAAGTAAATTCGAAGGATTCTTAGAAATTATGTAGCATAATTGTAGATGAAATGATATAGGTACAGTGGAAAAGACTAAATTGCTAGCAATGAACAGACTATCGGCAATTCTGCCAGGCAGTTGGTAGTAAAGTTCCACAACGTCTCACCTGAGTTTGGTTCCACCACCTGCCTGTTTTTACTACAATGGTGTCAGTGCTTGTAATTGTCATGTTCCAGTTTAAACGGTATACAGATTGATAAAAAAGAAAAATAATAAGAGAAAGGCCAATTACAAGTTTTCACAAACATAATAGACTTATCACATAAACACATCCAAACATACAGCGGCATTTACAATTATGTAAGTAATTACTTGAAAAAACTTATACTAAACATTTTTTTCAGTGTTTGAGTGGTAAGATCAAACAAATCTAGGTCAACTATTTGACACTGGGTGTTATGAGTATCGCACACCCTCATTAAAAAGGAATTTTGCCTATATCGAGTTTTAGCTCTGGATGATTGAAGAAGATTTCCCTTCCTCAGAAAGATTAAGGAGCTCGTAAACTGATTTAGTTGAGTAACTCAGGGACGTCAATCATGCCGTTCATAATTTTATGTAAAAACACCAAGTCTGCTACTTTTCTGCGCTCACACAATGGTAAAATATAAAATTTTCTGCATCTATCTTCATACATAGATAAAAAGCAATTTGTGCGGAACTGAATGTACCTTAAAAACTTTTTTTGAATACCTTCTAGTCGATCAATATGAACATTATAATTTGGGTTCCAAACTTGAGAAGCATATTCGAGATGGATGTACGGATGCATTTCGTTCTTGTTTACAAAGTGATTAAAACTCGTAAGTACACCGCTTTCGCTCGCGCGGTGACCATACTTTTTGAATATTACTACACTAATTTTGGAGAGTTTTTACATTTACATTGGTGGGATATTATTATTAACTAGGCTATATAATTTTTACCCGACTGCGCAAGGAGGAGTGTTATGTATTTTTCGGATCGGGTAAACTTATGCAAGGGTCTTTACATTCCGCCGCACTGACTGCAATATGACGCCATCAACTCCTTTGGTGTCATATATACTTAGTTGTATCTTTACCTAAAACAAACAGATATGTTTGCTATCCAATGATTTGAGTAAATGGATGTGAATTTTGTTAAAATTATTTTTTCAATATGGAGTTATTTATACTAATATTATAAATGCGCAAGTGTGTCTGTACGTTATGCTTTCACGTCTGAACCGCTGAACGGATTCTGATAAAATTTGGCAAAGAGATAGTTGAAGACCCAGGGCGAAACATAGGCTACTTATTTCATTTTTTTCTTTTTGAAATGAATTGACAGATGACCCTACGGGAGGTAGATTTCAGCCCCTTACTGTTAGGCAGTTATTAACGCCTATCAGTACGTTAAGAAAAAAATCTGTAAACCGGTTGACCCTGCAGGCCAACCATGTAACTTACCGCTAAATTGAGGTATTTCAAATTCAAAGAAAATTATTATTTTAGGTAATAAAATGGATGGGTTGAAAAATTACAAAACAATTTCAAAAAATTTTGCCATTGTTAAATCTCGAACGAATGAATCGATTTTGATACAATTTACGTTATTTGACGAAATTTTATGAGTCGAAAAGCTAATTAGATTTTGAAATCAATCGATGACTTAGTCTGAAAGTTTTTAAAAATATGAAGTAAGTTTCCTGTAAACATCATAATTTTATTATTTGA
Organism: Apodemia zela; assembly: GCA_018236825.1. Lineage (NCBI taxonomy): Eukaryota > Metazoa > Arthropoda > Insecta > Lepidoptera > Riodinidae > Apodemia > Apodemia zela. The sequence continues at coordinate 3,671 of DWBA01001618.1, forward strand.
AAAGCTGTAACTTTTGAAAACTTGATTCGATTTTGATTTTTGAAAAGGCATTAATGTACATTTTTAAGTACTAAAATATTGTAAAAGGTCAAAAAATGATTCTTTCAACATTTTTCGTCAACGAAAACTCCCGAACGGATAAACCGATTTTGACGCAATTTGCGGCATTGGTCGTGACTTTTCAAGGAAAATAGCTGATTAGATTTTGTACTCAATTTAGTTGTATTCAAGTTATTTAAAATAAAATTGTTTTTAAGAAATTGTTTTTGAGGTTGTTTCTTAATTTCTCAAAATCTCTCAGGCCGAATCGGTACGGATCAGAAAGTTTGACGGAATGATCGAATGCCATCAACCGCGTTTCGATAGGACAAGCCGTTCAAAAGTTATGAGACACACACATTTCGAAAATTGGGGCAAAATCAGTAACGTTCTTATACTAGGTAAGTTAAAAAGAAAAATACTTACCGTTTACCAATTCAAATAACAATCCGGATCCGTCTCTCTCTGGTGGTAGTATGGGCTGCGGGGTGTAGTGGTGCGCGGTGCGCCGCATTCGCGAGCGGTAGGGGCCGGCGGGCGACGCGTGACGTTTCCGGCGCTGCGGCGACGCGGGGACGCTGCTGGGGCTGAGGAATACCGCTGGCACTGGTTCTCTGCCTTCTACGCATACCTTCAATACAACATTTTCTTTACATATACTATACACTAGTGAAAAAATTAAAGGATAAAATTATATCGACATTTTACGCTCTCTCTACATTGGCTATCTGCCTTCCAAGCATACCTTCAATACAACAAAAATAAAAACTCATCCAGTACCTGAAGTGAAGTTGCATCTTGATGCCACTGATGCAATGTGGTGATAGGTGCTGCTATACGAGGCTGACGTCGGATCGATCTTTGGTTAGGAAAGTCTCTTGGACTGCTCGATAACAGAGGATCTTCAGAGTTCAACATGATCCGCCGTGCTGTTGTAGATGGTTCCAACGAATAAGCATCCATGGACCGACATTCTTCAGGTAGGACCTCTTCTAGAGCTTCTTCAACCTGTGCATATTTAACATACATTGGTTAGCGAACCTGACTGCGCATTAATGGGGTTAGATCAGTTCGTGTAATTTGTCCCGGAATATTTATTTATTTATTTTATGGGCAAGTTTTTTAAATTGACCTAAAAATAAGGCATACTATTTTTATCATCTATGTGGTTTCATTTCATTTCATAAGTCTTGCTAAATTGCCCTTCAAACCGGAACCAGACAGATTTTGGATCTCGGCTCCACAGACCTCAGAATACTCATTAATAGCGAAAAAATTTAAATATGCCATGTTGTGCTATTTTATGGTGCCGAATAAAAAACCAAGATTTAAAAATACCGCTGGCGTGATTTTATTTCATCGGTAAGTATTATAAATCTATTTAAGATTGAGTTTAAATAGTAAATACTATACTACACTGATAACTTAAGGAATTGGCTTAAAAGGCGTATCCATTTAATCAGTACTCAAATCCCGTATTCTGAAGTCGTCGGTGTTAATAGGCTATGGTTATTTCTTTAAATCAGAAGAACCATTGTTTGTTACCCAATGAAATAAAATAAAATAGTAGGTACATAATGAATCTATAAAAAAAGAATCACAAAATTACCTCTTCTTGACTTGACATTGTGGCAGTAAAAAACGCTGCTGTGAGCGGCGATGACGCTCGAGGCACTGTATGTACTGGTGAATGTGCATCATGTGACGCAGGAGGAGTAGGATACCCTAATCCCGGTGAGGGTTCTGGTTGCGTTGAATAACTTCCACTTGGAGAAGTTGCAGTATAGTTAAGTCCCGGGGAATCACCGGTGGTATACGAAAGTCCTGGAGAGCTTCCGGAATATCCTAAACCGGGAGATGGTACAGGTGATCCACCGTGACATGCACCGAAATCTGCTAAAGATTCTGGAAGAGGGGAATTAAGAACAGCAGCAAGTCTTCGGCTGGACGGGAAGGTAACAGGAGACCGTTCTCGTATAGATGCAGCTACAGTTGCATAATCTTCTAGTGATGCTAGTTCGTCTAACTGATCGGATGTGGTTGTGAATTGAAATGTGTCTTCGTTTAAAGCTGGCGAGAAATATCCATCATCTGAGTTGAAGGAAACTCCGAATATCTCTGGTCTGAAGGTAAGTTCTTGATGAGGCGATGCTTGACCGGGATCAGATGAAGATCTCTTCACAACCTAAAAATTAAAAAAAATATATAATGTAGGCATGAACTTCATAAAAAACAAATATCAATTGTTTGACTATGATAATAATTGTTTCTTTGAACAACATGGATATATAAATATAATTGTTGATTCACCATAAAATATTGTTTCATAAGATAACAATTATTATAACAGTTTTTGGTGAATCCCTCGGGAATAACTCATTTTTCCGGGATCAAAAATAGTCTATGTGCTATTCCAGGTCATCGTCTATCTGTGTGCCAAATTTAATCTAAATCCGTTTAGTAGTTTTTGCGTGATTGAGCAACAAATATCCATCCATCCAAACTTTCGCATTAATTATAATACTCGTATTAATATAGATTTCATATACCCGTATTAAATTGTCATATTATTTAATTGACAACAACCGACTTCCTGGAACTATCTAATTATCTTTGAATCAAATCTTCACCAAATTTATATGGAACCTAATCGGAAGTATACCCACATATATTTTTTTTTTGTATCATTAGATAGGTGATAAGCTGCTCGCTTTACTGATGGAAAGAGAAACAATCGCCTATAGACACTAAAGATGTTGCTATCCGTGTGACGGGACAGCAATGCCATATGCATAAGTCCACCGGCTACCTTACCCTCCAAACCGGAACTCGACAATACTATTGACGCTATTGCGGCAGAAATCGGTAAGGCGGTGGTTTCAGACACTGGCGCGAGACGTTGCGGATCTCTACCACCTAGTTGTCACGATGGTAGAGATATGTATAGCGAATTGGTCGCCTTTTACGATCTGTCTGGCAGAACGGCAGTTGGTGTATTCTTCAAAGAGCCCGGACACGACTTCCCAAATTGGTGTGAGTTTAAGACCACGCGACAGAAGTGAATCATAGTCATTAATAACAAATGGAACGGTCGTCGAGCGAGTGTAGCAGTGACGCGTTGACCATATATCTCTCTCACTGACTTAGTCGACTCGAGCCGACTTTACCCGCACGAGCGTTACATGGCCGAGCGAGACAGCTCAATTTCATTAAATACTCTGTGAGTATTGAATGACATTGATGATCATGAAGTGAAAACTACAGTATACTTTCGGATAACAATCGCCGTGCCAATACAATAATTAAAAATAATTTCGAGATAAGTACGAGTATATTTAGCGTTATAATAATGTAGGTACACTACCTCATTTCTTTTTTTTTCTATCTTGGGTTAGCTGTAGTTAGTGATAAGCTTGCCTTTTGTACTGTCTTTATTTGTTATCTCCTTTTTAATTAATTTTATGTGTGCAATAAAGTGTTAAATAAATAAATTAAATTACCTTAGTACAGCCTTTCTTAAGCAGTTCGATCAAAGTTGAATCTCTTTGAGCTATTGTCATATTAGCAGTTACGTTTGCTACAGTGACTGTTGGGGGGGCTCGAGGTGAAGCAAATTGTGTATTAGTTGCTGCTGGGGATGCTGGTGATGATACAGATGTCCGTATCGTTGATAATGGAGGAGGCGCTGGAGTAACGAATGTTGTACGGGTAGGTACTGTTGTGGTAGTGCCTGAAAGAAACATCCAATTACTTTTGGTGAATGATCCTTTTATAGAAATATTAAAAAAAATATCTTCACGCTCGTATCCCCGAAGAGGTAGGCCGAGGTACAACCAGTGCACCCACGATTAGCCGAACATACTCGGTTCCATAATGTGAAATGTGGCAAGAATCGCCAACCGGGCACTTATGAAGTCCGAGCAACGTTGTTTATATTAGAAAACTGAAAAAACATTTTTTGAATTGCCCGACCCGGGAATCTAACCTGGGACGTCTTGTGGTCAACACTGACACCGGATCACTAGACCACAGAGGCTATATTAAACATTCTGAACAGTTAAGTACCTGTAGATGGTGTCGATATTACGGTAGCACTGCGACGACTGATGATTTTTTCTTCAATTAGTGCTCTGACTGACACAGATGCTGTTTGTAATGGCGGACCAGTCGATTCCTTTTTGTCTAATTTCTTATTATCAGAATCCTACGAAAAATAATAAATTATGAATCATGAATGTCGAAATTTTTCATCGTTGCTGTTAAAAACGAATAAAGGATGACTTTCTTTGATTGACATCAATTTATGCCGGGTTCCTATAATCAACAATCCGTCAGTAACCATTAGCAAAAAATAGAACAATAACGAGGTGTTCTACAAATTGTTTAGACATTTGGCAATTTGACATTCAGAGGAACAGTTTGAGCTTACGCCTCGTAGAAAACGTTACTACACGTAACTGAAACTAGTCATTTTACTGATATAGGAACCGGGCGTAAAGCAGTCACCGAGGTGGCGAGGTATCGGGGGAGACCACGATCAAATTGATGGGGAGCTGGGGTCCGAGGGTGCTTTCAAGACTCTTCAAAACCGGTGTGACTGAATGAAGAGTGTCAATAATGTAGAAGCAAGGTAAGTCTGCCTGGACAATAATTTATCATAATGGTTCTCGATTCTCTCTTCCTACCGCATAAGGAATTGGGTTTGAAAATATGTTTGTATAAAACTAATATACATGTACATTTTTTTATTCCAAGGCTTGTATATTTATCAGTCTAAGCTGTGAGTTCATTAATAAAATAAAAGTTGACCCGAAAATAAAAGTAGATAATTTACAAAATTCAACCGATTTCAAATATCAACTCAAATCTCAAAAACTACTGAAGCGATTATGTTGAATCTTGGACTGTTTCCTAAGTTGGAATATACTTGATTTAAATTTAAAAGTTATATATGGATTCTAGTACCCAAGAAATTCCTGGACATATACAAAACATACACACCACTAATGAAATTTAGTACACGTGCTTGGATACCTAAATAGGTAATCATACTCAAATATTATCCAATTCCAACAATATTACACACACACATGTCAAACCGATAAGCCCCCCAATTCACGTAACAAAACGTCAATCATTCTCGAAGCGCTTAAGAGATCTTACACACATAAACACGATACAACCCCGTGTTGGTTCGGGCTCCTTTGAAGAATATACCAACTGCCGTTCTGCCAGGCATGTCGTAAAAGGCGGCTAATTGGTTATGTGAATCACTACCATCGTGGCTACTAGGTGGTAGAGTTCTGCATTGTCTTGCCCGGGTCTGGTACCATCGCCTTTTCTATTCCTGCCGCAATAGTCAGTGCTTGTCACTGCCGTGTTCCGGTTTGGAGGGTGAGGTAACCGGTAAACTTGTGTAAGTGGCATTAAGATCTTGCCACAAGATAGCAACGCACAATTAACATCTTTGATGTCTATAGGCGATGGTTGATTCTTTCCATCAGGAGACCCATCTGCTTGTTAGCTATCTTATGATATAAAAAAACGTATGTGGATAGATCAATTTAGAACAAATTAGAAATTACTTCTAAAATGTAAATTGTATCTTGGATACTTTATTTAATTCTACAATCCACGAAAAACCATCGTTTTATCTAAATTCCAGTAACCATACTCCTTGTAGGCTTATGGTTACTAGATACATACTATTTTAAATACTATTTTATTATACTATTTTAAACCAGTCATGTCGTAATATATCGGTAACATAGATTTAATAAGTTTTTGTATCACTTAAAAGTGATGACCTTTATTAACAATATTCAATGTAATTCACAGATTAAATATATTCTTTTCCCTTTTTTCGAGTATATTAAGATTATCTTGTTTGTAGAGCCGTTTACGTGTTGTCAGTTTCGACTATTTATAATAAATACTTCTCTTTTTATTGCATCGAATACAACATTTTGTTAAAAATGTTGCATCATACATATCTCAAATTTTTCTAACTTTTTCCGTTTGTCATAAATAAAACAAAATATTCACTTCGTACATACACGTAAACGTTTAAGGAGTTCAAACGTCCGTAGTATGTTCCTCTTTAACTTGGTATTAAAAAGTGTCTATTAAATTCTAGCATAAGTTTATTGTAAAGTATATTAACTTAATAATTTCGGATCAGGTTAAATTCTTGTTAACTTTAAGTAGACACATAATATATAAATGCAGCAAATAAACAAATTAATAATAATAATAAAAATGTCACTGTTATAAGATACACAGGCAGAATAACGTCTGCTGGGTTCAGCTAGTTATAATAAAAATAATGATATTATATTAACACCATATAGAGTTATACTAAACATTACAAGTATCTTCATTGTAGTCCTACAAGTTTTTAAAAAACAATGCTAACAAAATCAATTTTTAAGTATAATCGCACGTTTGTTGTGTTTTCCATCAATTATTTTGATAGCCGTTTAGGTTATTCATGGAATAAATTATAATAATAAATTTAATTTTAAAAGTATCTACATTAGATTTTGGAGATTTTTTTAATAAATAGCTTCTGGAAAGCAAATTCTTATCTAGA
>DWBA01001619.1:0-10299 GCA_018236825.1 Apodemia zela
GAATAGGAGAGGCGGTGGTACCAGACCCGGGCGAGACAATACTGAACTCTACCACCTAGTAGTTACGATGGTAGTGACTCACATAGCCAATTAGTCGCATTTTACGACATGCCTGGCAGAGCGTTAGTTGGTCTATTCTTCAAAGGAGCCCGAACCAACACGGGGAGTCCCGAACCAACACGGGGACAAATAATAAAAACTAGTTTCAAAGGATAATGATAAAAAAATAACAATTTGATTTTGATGTTTAAATATTATACTTGCTGATTGCGCAATAACTTGGAATCATTCATGTCAAACAACACAAGAACAATCCGAACAAATAAAGAGGCAAAAGCAATCGAAGTTCGGTAACCGCACCGATTTCTCGAACATCTTTCAGACAATGTTTACAAGTTGAAAAGAAAACTCCCCTCTGCTCGGAACACAGGTAAAGAGGTACTTAAGCAATTTTTTTCGCAAACGGATCACGTTCGATGTCTCTTAAGTGAGCCATCTTTGTTTCCCGCGCCCCAACGCGATTTACGCTCGCAGAAAGAATTCAATCTAACCTCTTTGATTTGTCTTTGATACCAATTTTAAAATTGAAATTTTGAATTGTATTTTATATATTTAAAGAAAATCTCAATATAATTCTGAATAAATCAAATAAATTTTTTTTATTTCCAATTTTTGTTTTGAAATTGTTGCAAATATTGTTGCTTAACTGGCATTAGCTGACAAGTCTCTACTACTGAATAGTTGTGTAGGAAATCAATAGTGTTTAATTACCTTGTTGCTCACGTCGGTAGCCATAGAGGTACGTACGTTATGTTATTTTATGTAGGTATGTATATTATTCTGTATCTAAGCCAAATGTTACTCAGTTCAGTTAAATAATTTCAGCTAAGTGTTTATTTGATAAGGTATTAATAGTAATGACATATCTTCACGCCAGACCCCTTACTGGGTAGGCAGAGAATTGATCACGGAATTATGCAGGGCAAGATTGGCACCCAGACTAAGAATAGTGGTTTGAAGTAGTTTCTCTAACGCTCCATTCACTCTTGTTTATTAATAGCAAGTAAATAAATAATGCTGTCTGTGGGATTAGAAACCTACTATGTCTTACTAAACCTAGCATGTCCAATGTCCATGTTATCGTAGTATTATTTTATTGGCCTTAAGACCTTGTAATAAAACTGTCATTGCCAAAGCAACAATAAAATACATAATACTATTTTAAGATGTAATACATCGACTAAACCTTTCACAGGAGTTGGAACTAAGTATGTTAACTTTGGAGGTTAAGGAATAGTTCTAGTTCTAGACTAAGCAGACGAATGAATAGTGAACCATTGCAAACCAAAAGACTTCATTTTTAATTTGCATAACATTGTGATAATTAAGTTGATTTTGTATTGAGTAGCATGAGTATGCTAAAAGCAGAAAGACAATCACGATTCTTTGTAAACTGTTATTCATTGGATCCATTTCATTTGGGCACCTATCCTTTCCATCAGGGGAACCACCTGTTTTCAGTCCTATAAATAAAAGACACAATTATCCCACACATATAATAATTGTGAAATTTTGTGTTTTGTTACTTGTTAGTATCTAACGTAAGTAAAAAGTAAAGTAATCACGCAAAAACGACTGGACTGTTTTGAGTGAAATTTGGCACACAGCATATTTTTCATCCCGGAAAATTGTTCCCGTGGGATTTATAACAACCTCCGCTAGTTCAATCTTAAAACGATTTTTTTTCTATTAAGTTTCGAAGAAAAACAGCGAGTAGGTACTTAAATCGTCAATCGCTTACGTACAAGAAAACAATCACGCAATACGACCGTGGTGCTCCTTAATGTTCCGCTGAACGTCAATTGACGACCTATTATCAGATAATACAGATCAATCCGTTCTGATTGTAAAGTCGATCGTTAGCCAATTGAATTCGATTAACAGAATTCAACATTGCTATTTGCTACGGAACAGTTGAAACACACATATGACACAATAATATAACAAGTATTTTTCAACCGGCGAATAAAGGAGGTTATCAGTTTGTCACGTATGTATGTAATATAATAATATTATTGGAATGGGATAATATTTGTGTATGATGATCTACTAGCTGCAGCGTGCAGCCCGCTGCATTATAAAAGTATTTGGTGAATCCCGAGAGAACAACTCATTTTTCCGGGATAAAAGGTAACCTATGTGCTATTCCAAGTCACTGTCTACTTGTGCGCCAAATTTCATCTAAATCTGTTCAGTAGTTTTTTCGTGAAAGAGTAACAAACATACATCCATACTCGCAAACTTTCCCATTTATAATATTAGTAGGATAGGATTAGTAGGATTTAGGCGTTCCATTACGTGTACTAAATTTCGTAAGTGTACCTATGTATGTTTGTATATTTATATGTTTGTCCACGAATTTCTCCGTAACTAAAAGCTATATTGAGATCATTCTTTTTTATTTCAATCACGTATATTCCAACTTAGGAAATAGTCTGTTTTATCAAAATCAGCTTAGTAGTTTTTGAGATACGGGTATAAATGAAATTTGAAGCCGGTTAAATTTTTAAAATTACTGCTATTTAAGGGAACGTAAACGTTTCATTTATATTTAACGTTATATTACCTACACGTCGTAATATAAAAATTAAATAAGATAAAAGTAATATATCTCAGCAATATTTTAATAATTCTAATGAAATCCCTTTTTCATTTCTCAAATATCTATCTATATTTATGTTAAGTTATGTTTTCATTTAAAATCTTATAATTACGAGCGTTTATGTGTCGTTAACCTATATCAATTCAAATCCCACGTTTAAAATCGATCGTTTGACAACAGATAGAGTCAACTACCGATGGGGTCCTAAAATTTTATAGGCAATAAAAAGCTGACTTATTCGGACACCGCTGACTCTTGGCACGTATTGAACTAAAATTTAAACATTAAAATTCGATATTACGAGCGATAGTTCTAATTTTATGACGGTTTAAAACTGAACGACGGATTTTTTTAATAAACGCCCCGACGAAAACGGCCATAAAAGTACTTTTGAACAAAACACATCTATAATAAGTTTCATTTAGGTGGCAATGGCTAAGTAATATCAAAACTAATGTTTTGTAATAGGAATACATCCGTAGGCTTATTATGCGTATTTGAAGATATAAATATTTGAATTATGCTATTGAATGTTTCCTAAATAAAAAACTTTAGAACCTTTTGTGTTGGCAGGCCAGAACGAAAAGTATGGCAGAGTTAGTCCGGGCCCCTTTGACGAATAGACCGTTCTGCCAGGCAGGTCGTAAAAGGCGACTGATTGACTATGTGTCTTACTGCCATCGTGACTACTAGGCGGTAGAGTTCCGCCACGTCTCGCCCAGGTGTATGATACCACAACCTTGCCTATTGACTTTATTGCGTCAGGAATATGTTCCGTGTAGTAGGTAGGAATCGAGTTCCAGTTTGGAAGATAAGGTAGCCGGTAAACCTATGCATATGGCATTGGCAATAGTTTCTCTTTCCATCAGGAGAGCCATTTGCTTGTTGGCTGTCTAATGATATTAAAAAAACTGGGTATCGCCGTTACAGAGCAATAGTCGTCCAGCTTAGCAAACACGGCGATGGTGATCTATATCTATCCTGCAAATTAACAAACTGGTAAGTCGTGAACTAGGGTGTCTCTTGACATTCAGTGGACTTTATACGTAGGGAAACCGACTTGAATGCCTAAAACATCCTATCACTGTTTTGTGAACTTAATTAGTGAGATTAAGTTTTAACCTTTACGAATAATGAATATAATATAATAAATATTTGACATCCTATTCTCTTTTAATTAAAAGTTAATATAAACAGGCGCCTGTCCGTTAACAGAAAACACAAGTAAACGGTATGATAACTTAGTCTATGACTACTTCCGAAAATATTAAAAACATATTCCGATTTCTCAGTTTTCATTTTTTTTATGTCATAAGATATAGCAAACAAGCAGATGGGTATCCTGATATAAAGCGTCCACCATCGCCAATAGACACCAAAGATGTTAATTGTTCGTTGCTATCTTGTGGCGAGGTCTTAATGCCACATGCATAAGTTTACTGGCTACCTTACCCTCCGAACCGGAACACGACAGTGACAAGCACTACCACTATATTTTTACGAATTACTAAAAAATCATGTGTGAGTTTATAATTATTTTCCTTACCTTACATGTATGTATGTATGTTCGAATTTAAGTGTCGTAACGAAACGTCAAGTTGGAGATAGAAAGATTCCAGCCCGAAAAAATGGTCAACTACCATAATATAATTTTGTAATTATTGCTTGTGCTTACACAAGCTTTTGGTACTACACATTTGTTCGCACATAATATGAGTATTTGCGATTTTAAAATTGTTAATGATGTGTCAATACTAAATGCTAGCATGTTAAATTGTACAAAACATAGTATGATTTTCGAGCAATTCAAATTTTCGGGTTTCTGATAAAATCAACGTTGCCCGAAATTGGATAATATCCCGGTTGGCGATAGGCTTGCCACCTATCACATTATGGCACAGCGTATCTATCTTCGGCTAATCTTGGGTGCACTGGTTGTACCTCTGCCTACTTCTTTGGGATACGGACGTAAAGATACATAGTGTTATTTTAGTTTATTTATTTTCATATTTTATTCTCCTCATTCGAACACTTTTGTGAAATGAAATTATACTAAACTTCCAGAGAAAAATTACATTTTACATACACAAGAAAGCGTAAAAAAACACCGCGCTGAAATCAAACCGGTCCCAATTTGAAATTCCTGCCAAGGACACACGGTCTTGAGAAGACAATGCGCGCAATGCGTAGCTTTTTAATTGTCAAAATTATAGCTTTGAGCTCGCCGCCGCGACCGGCCGTGCTGTCGTTCAAATGCCCCAATAATTCGATTTTCGATCGAACCGGAGACGCTTTGCAAATTATTTCATTAATGATACTTATGCGTTTTATTTACGCCGACAGACGACATTTAATGTATAATTATAACATTTGTTAGTGTCCATTGGGCATTAAAACTATTTTTATTTATGTCGAAGTTTTTTAAAGCAGGGTTGTCCGTATTAAGAAAAAACTGTATTTTAAAAAAAATACATAATATAGACGCAGTTTACGTTAAAAACCCTAACAATATTACATATATTTATTAATTATTTTACTTGAATACAGCAATTGAAATGTTTAAAATATAAATATTACTATTTTTATTGTTAACAATAATATTATTTTCTTGACCTGACTACATTTAATGTATAATTAGAACGTTATTTATTATTCATACTTATGGTCTTATTTATTAACAAGTTTGATCGCGTGCTCAAGTCAGCGCATATTCTGTCTCGTTCATTCTCACGCAGTGCTACGTCGTAGTCTACGCGATAGAATGTGGCCTAATCTACACGCATGGTCTAAAGTCTAAAGTTTTTGTCATAACAAATATTGACTCTACCGTTTTAGCACGTTTCACTTCGCAACCGAAGCGTCTTCTGTCGTGGTTGACTTTATTTTTCAGGTCTACGATAAGTTTGTTCGATTTTTTACACCGCTTTTTATTTTTCCCTTTCAGTGACATCACAAGGGCACACATGAAAGTGCGAAAATTTGTAAATTAAATGGTGGTTTAATGTAAAATAACTTATAATTATATTTTACACTAGCTGCAACGTGCAGCCCGCTGCATTATTTAAGTTTTTGGTGAATCCCGCGGAGACGATTAATTTTTCGGGATGAAAAGTAGCCTATGTGCTATTCCAGTTCATCATCTACCTGTGTACCAATTTTCATCCAAATCCGTCCAGTAGTTTTTTCGTGAAAGAGTAACTAACATACATCCATACTCACTTTCGCATTTATAATATTAGTAGGATAGGATAAGATAGTAGGAAGTAGGATTAATATAGATTAAACCACCTAACCTCCGTTAAGACTTAACCTTTTTTTAGTAACAATTATAAAAGTACTCAACAAAATAAGCGTCAATTAATCAAATGAATATTATATTTTACATTGCTTGATATATTAGTAGAACTCAAAAGATCTTGAACGCAATGACTTAAATAAGTTTAAAATATGATCTAGAATCTTAAGTCAAGGGCAGTCAAATACCAATATTTTAATATTCCTGTTAGAGAGTTTCCGTCACCTTGGGACAACATTCTATTTTCAATTAAGTACTAACTATTACATTAGTTTTATCATAAGTTACTCCGTGTCCAGGCTTCCTTGAAGAATAGACCATCTGCCGTTCTGCCAGGCATTTCGTAAGAGGCGAATGATTGGCTATGCGAGTCACTACTATCGTGGCTACTAGGTGGTAGAGTTCTGCATTGTCTCACCCGGGTCTGGTAATATCGCCTTTAGTTCGGCCGCAATAGCGTCAGTGCTTATTAATGTCGTGTTCCGGTTTGAAGGGTAAGCCAGTAAACTTATGAATGTTGCATTAAAACCCCGCCACAAGGATAGCAACGCACCATTAACATCTTTGATGTCTATAGATGATACTACACTCACGTTAAATCGGTGTAGGTTTCGACTAGTTTCGGACCATCAAGGTGAGTCGGACGGTTCCGCGAAACCGGTAGCCGTTTTTAATAATAATTAGTTAATAATCTCTCACGAAAGTTTCAATAATTCCATAGGTGATGGTTGTCTCTTTCTATCAGGAGAACCATATCCATAAAGATAACCATCTGCTTGTTTACTATCCCATGATATAAAAAGAATAACTATAATTAGCCTTTGAATTATTGATTAGGTATCAGAAAAGATGCATGAAACTATAAAAATTATCCCGATAAACGCCGGATTCCTATATTTAACGATCCGTCATTGGTAGCAGTAACCGTAACACCAAACAGAAGCAAGAACCAAGCAACCCACTGAAGTAGGTCAGTCATTGCGTTAATTGTACGGTACCGAATTTTATTCGTTCAGTTTTCCAGACATTCATTATACTTACATGTCATTCGGAGTGAGACCGGGTGCTCCATAGATTATTCATTGTGCTTTGTGGCTTGAAACTAATAGAACGGAGCCTGATTCATATTTGTGAACTGTGTCTTTTCGGTCAGTGCAGTTGAATGACTCCTAATCGTTCATCAGACATGTACTCCAGACTAATGTATAAACTAGCTTCTCTCAACAGTACGTTGCATGATTTGTTGCATGAGTTGCATGGTTTGGAGAAGTGTAAGCGTAGCCTATATGTTTTTAGGATTCCGTGCCTCAAAAAAAAAACAAAGCCCTTATTGGATCACTTCGTTGTCTGTCTGTCCGTCTGTCAACACCATTTTTCTCAGCAACACGTAAAGTTATCAAATGGAAATTTAAATCAAATACTCAAGTTTATTTACTAATTTATTTATTTAAACTTTATTGTACACAAATATATATAATTTGTACAAAAGGTGGACTTAATGCTAAATGCATTCTCTCCCAGTCAACTTTTGGGCAACAGAAATTAACGTGTGTAGGTACAATGATAAAAATGCATTTTTAATTACTATGTAATTAATTGTAAATAAATATTACAATAGATAAACATACTAATATAAATTATAACATAGTTTGTAAATAATAGCATAGACTACATAAACAAAATTATAATAAATACATACTAAAATTATTTGTTTATTTGTAGCTCAGTGTCAATTACTCACAATTATTTTAGGTAAGGTTGATAGTGTTAAACCTAAAGGTAACTTAACAAACCTACTTCATATTTATGTAACAAATCGGATAGCAACTAACCTGCTACTTTTGTGCATGTGTTTCAATCCATGTATGTACTAACATTCCGCAATTTACTGCACCATATCTGATAGCAAAAGAGTGCCACTAGCAGCACTCTAAACACTTATTTTTTTCACATTTTAAATAATGGAAAATTTATGGACAATTATAACATAATGATACTGCATACGTAATACACTCATAACTTTTACTCATTTTTTTTTTTGTATACTGAGCACCAATGCCTGCAATATTTTAAATTTTTCGTAAAGTCGCTGGTTGTCTGGAAGAGATCACTGTTGGGTGATAAGACTACCATCTTCTACATCTTCTACTCAATAATCTTACACTTGTCTTTTACTTTGTAAAAATTATGTGTATTGGTGTGCAATAAAGTATATTATTAATGATATAACATTTTCTTTAATTTCAAACTTAACGAATTATTTATCCAAATTAACCTTTACAGGCACTTTTTTAGAATTACTACCGGGTTGGATTGCGGCATAGGCATTTATAGAGGAACATGCTATTTTTAAATTTTATTCATTTACATGAGAAAATATTGTAAGTGTTGTATGAATAGGGGACACAGAAGAATGTAAATTGTCCAAAATAGTAAACATTAATATTAATAAATAAAGAGTATATTCAATCAGTAGATATTTGTTTATATATATTAACATTTTACATAAATAATTAAATATAATAATATGGTTACAACAACCAAATTCATAACCCATAAAGGCTTTACCTGATGATAACGTAAAACAGATAGGAGAAAGTGATATCAAAAACATAAAAAAAATAAACATTACGTCACCAACTACGTAAAGAGTAAAAGGCGGGAAGTAAGTTATTACCTAAAAATAACCAAAGTTTCGAAATTATTGATGTGCTTTACATGAAGACAATAACAACGAGAAACAAAACAGTTTACCCTAAGAATGACAAGTAATACGACGCCAAAATAGGATAAACTTAGTAAGCGTAAACAAAAGGTACCTTCGTCGCTAACGTCAACAGCCGGTGGTGGTAATGTGTCTTCCAGATCCCGTTCTTCTAAATCGTCGTACCCATCGTCTTCGAAGTCATATTCGTCTCCTGGGCCCGAATATGGTGATCCTTGGTAAGACATAGTCGAGGCAACGCGTAACAGTTGCATACAGATTGAATGTATTTACTGTTTTTCAAATAAGAACAGACAACGCTAATTCAAGTCAGCAATCTCAGTACTAAATTCCAGCTGTCTTTTAATTCACTCATAGAAAGTTTTTTCAATTATAAGTTGTTCCTATGTGAATGAAACTGGAGCACCCAGCAAATTAGAAATTGTTTTATGTCAAATTAACAGCCGTCAAAGTCGAAACACGACAGGTTCAAAGCATCATGACACGAATAAAATACAAATACTTGGTTATTAAGAATTGTGAAATAGAAAATTGCAGTCCGGCAGGTTTTACATGCAAAAGAAAGAGATGCTAAACTTTTTCACAAATCAAAAACGCTTTACGTTTATTAGCACAGAATATCATTGACAATAGAACACACAAATATCTATGTGAGTAGTTGCGTACTTGCGTCTTAAGAAAATCGATTTTATATTTAAAATCATGTAATCGATTAAAGTTGTTAGCTAGATAGGCATTTATAATTATATTTTCAACTCTGTTCCTGCGTCGTGGTCTAAAGATTAGCCTATTCGCCTCAGATCATGAGGTTCTAGGTTCAATTCCCGTGTCAGCAAAAATGTTATTGAGGTTTTCTCGAAAATCCAGAATCTCAGTTGCAGCTCGGGGGCTGGCGGTTGGTGGATGTGTAATTACTCCCGTGTCTCAGACGAGCACGGAACCCATCGGTCCCATTATCGCTAGAGATAGTCGTTATCATGTTGGAAAAATGTGGCGATGGGGTCACCACTCATCTCGCCAATCAACAAGCTGTGTTCAACTGTGACAGTTTGTGCGAAAAAAGTTCAGTTTACTCTGCCTCCCCACAAGAGAACCAAGCGTGATGATACTTAACTATTAAATTACAACATAATTTTTTGAGAGCGCAACTGGCTTAAATCCTTTCTATAGTATATAATTCTTAAAATATACATGCGATTAATATAATATGATGAATGTATGTTTTATTATATAATTAGTAAATTGAAATTAAAAGTACCTTTTATGACCAATAATTTTTTGACCTTCTACAATATTTTAGTACCTAAAAAAATTGCGTTAAATGCCGTTTCAAAATTCAAAAGCGTATAAAATTTTCAAAAATTACAGCTTTTCAATTATAATAACTATGTTAATTCCAACCAACTTACTTCGTATTTTTAAAATTACTTTCAGACTAAGTTACCGATTGATTTCAAAAGCTAATCAGCTCTTCTACTTAAAAACCGGTCAAGTGCGAGTCAAACTCGCGCACGAAGGGTTCCGTACCACTATCTATAAAAAAATAACTTGGTTTTTCATAGCGTTTGTATGAACAACAAAGTTGTATTTGCGTTTTTTGAAAATGTATTATTTCTT
>DWBA01001620.1:0-10299 GCA_018236825.1 Apodemia zela
TGGTAGAGAATGTCATGTAGCATTAAGTCCACCTATGTACTCAACTGTGCATAAAGTTTTAAATAAATAATAAATAATAAATAGGTAGTTTTATCGCAATTCACCGCCACCCCACCAACATATTCAATACAAATATTTTTAATGACCAAAACAAAGTTTGCCGGATCAGCTATATATATCAGCTATATATATATATATATAGCTATAGGTATTTTTATAAAATATGTGATATAAAAATTCGTGTAACGATCTCTGTTTGCGCTAATCTTTGAAACCACTGAACTGACTTCAATGAAATTTTGGAGATATCTATTGTTTGGTTTGGTTAAAAAATATGCCA
The DNA here is from genome assembly GCA_018236825.1 of Apodemia zela. Classification (NCBI taxonomy): domain Eukaryota; kingdom Metazoa; phylum Arthropoda; class Insecta; order Lepidoptera; family Riodinidae; genus Apodemia; species Apodemia zela. The sequence goes on from DWBA01001620.1 coordinate 341, forward strand.
TAACAATTTGTTAGTATTGTTACTAGTGCATAATATGTCAATAAATATTTTTCATTTCAATTATAACGATGTCCGTTTGCACTAATCTTCGAAACCACTGAACCGACTTCAATAAAATTTTGGAGATATCTATTGTTTGGTTTGGTTAAAAAATATGCCATAGCAATTTGTTAGTATTGTTACTAGTGCATAATATGTCAATTCTAACCGGAAAGTGAGGACCTGGAATAAAATGTGTAAGAGCCGTAAACGCTACGACCCGATTGACGTTTTGTTTCGTGAATCGGGCCCCTGACCACGCAACGATACTTCTAATAATTATTATTACTTTTCTCTCTCTCTGTGGTGTAGTGGTCCGGTGTCGGTGTTGACCATATGAGGTCCCGGATTCGATTCCCGGATCGGGTAATTAAAAAAAGTGTTTTTTCAGTTGCCCGGGATTAGATAAATGCCCGGTTGGCGATAGGCTTGGCACCTATCACATTGTGGGGCTGAGTAGGTATATTCGGCTAATCGCGGGTACATTGGTTGTACCTCTGCCTACATCTTAGGGGGTACGGGCGTGAAGATACTTTTTTTTAATATTACTTTTTATTTTATAAAAAACTTTATATTCTAATTTATAAATCTGAAACGATGTCAAGATTTATATATTTTGTCTAAGTAATAACCGGTGTTGCGGTTATTAAATTTAATATCTTCCAGCGTCTTGAATGGTCTTTGTTGATTGGAAATAATGGAATGTTGTTGATGCGTGAAACTGAATCTGCAGAGAATAGTTCAACAGATGTTGTCTTGTCTTTAGTCACTGAACTGAACATCAAAGCGAAAAATCAGGACACATCTGTTACAATTGGTATTTTAGCTCTAAAATTTAACAGCTGTCTTAGTTTCTTGTCAGATAAATATCATATTTACACAAAACTAAGAGGATTCCAATACATGATGAACAGCTAGCATCTGTTGACCGCGACTTTGTTTGCATGATCCAAAAACATTGCATTCTTTTGCTTAGTTAAAAAAATATTCTTTGTAACTTCTTAATAACGTAATCACTAACTGCTGCTGACGTGACGTGGTGTTGTCTACTTCTACTTAATACTTGCTAAATTTAAACTAAATAAATTGAAGCATTTTAAAATACCCACTTTAATATATATTTTTTTATATGGAATCATTTATTTTAGCTAATATTATCAACCGTCACTTTTCTGTATGTGTGTATGTATGAGTGTGTGTGTGTGTGTGCGTGGGTGGGTGCGTGCGTGCATGCGTTCGTACTGTGTGCGCGCGTATGTGTGTGTGTGTGTGTGTGTCTAAATATCTCATAACTTTTGAACGGCTTGTCTTATCGAAACGTGATTAATAGCAATCGATCGGGTTCCGCCAAACTTACACTTCCTGAAAGTCTGAACCAATTCGGCCCAGGAGATTTTCAGAAAGTCTTGAAAAAACTTCTAAAAATTTTTTTGGAAAAACAATGTTTTTTTAAATACTTTCTAGAATAATGTAAAAAAAATGCGTTAATTCAGCCAAAATCGGTTTATCCTTTGCCGAAAGGATAAACCGATTTTGACGGAATTTATCAAAGTGCAATATTTTAATAGTAATATTATCTTAAGTATAGCTTCAGAATATACACAAGAAATTTTGTATTCAACTATCGGCTCGGCTAATTGATTATGAATACATTTTTCAGTTTTTTTAAAGTACAGGTATGTACATTACGAAAAATGTAAGCTCTCGAAAAGATCGTTTCCATACGTCACCAAAAAAAATCAACGTTCTGTGTCGATTTGTGTAAAATGTGAAGGGCGTGTTATCTGTAATTAACTAGGGTGCGACCTAATTGGTGTAATCGTATATCATGTGGATTGTGGCCAGTGGATTGTATGTTGTCCATTTGCAGGTCAGACGTGTGTGTTTTCGTCAAGCGGTCGTAAAGTTGGATAGTACATCATGTTGGAGCAAATTAATAAACGTTGCGAATACTGTTATCTTTTATATTATAATACTAGCCGCATGACTCAGCTCCGCATGGCTATTTACAACTAATTTTTTTGTTTTCTGTACGATTTTTCAAACCATCTTCAAAATAGGAGGAGGTTTCTCAATTCGACCGTGAATAATAATAATAATATAACACTTTATTGTACACCACACAAATAGGGGTTTTACACTACATTAACACGCTAACAGAAAGATATACCAAATGGCGATCTTATCGCTTTTGAGCGATTTCTGCCAGACAACCAGCGAGGCTTAGGAAAATTTGCAACTAAGTATGTGGGTGCACGACTATTATTTAATTGCGATTTTGCCTTGAATTTGCTTAATTTTATAATAATAATTGTATTATGTATACGTATCACTACCATCGTGACTACTAGGTTGTGAGGGTCCGCAATCGCCCTGGTATTTGGTAGCACCGCCTTACCTATTCTTGTCGCAATAGCGTCAATGTTTGTCATTGCGGTTTGGAGGGTAATGTGGCCAGTAAACTTATCCCTCTGGCATTACCAACCCGCCACACAGATAGCAATTGCACCATTAACATCTTTGGTGTCTATAGGCGATAGTCTCTCTTTCCATCGGGAAAGCCGTCTGCTTGTATGCTATTTAATTATATAAAAAAGCGTGAGGTAGTGATCTACTCTCGCCTTACCAATATCAAGCAACTTCCTAATTCCTGAAGTAAAAATGTCTATAAAATTCATATTGCATGTTTTCAGATAAAATCAATGTTTCCAGCCGGCTTAGGATACGTGCGTGTGATAATGTCGAGATCGACAAAAGAGGTTTGCCCAATAAGAACTAATAATAATATGTTGTTTATTCAACGCGACGCGCTATTCTTATTGGTCAAACTCAAACCCTGTGCTCAAACCGAACCTGTTTTATCGATCTCGACATTATCACACGCTGCTTATCCTAAGCCGGTAGGGATTGGATAAGTGCCCGGTTGGCGATAGGCTTGCCACCTATCACATTGTGGGATTGAGTATCTTCGGCTCATCGTGGGTGCACTGGTTGTACCTCTACCTACCTTTTCAGGGATACGGGCGTGATGATACTTTTTTTTTAAACTAAAAATTCAGATTATTGGATTTGAAGGGAAATCAGATAGAATAGCGGCAGTACATATTCTTCAATACTCAAGTCGGAACTCGAATGGCCGGAGGAGAACATTTAATGGGGAAATACGGAAGAGAAAAAAGGAGCAAAAACTGAGAAAAATGAAAAGAGTTCCTGCTCGAGCAAAATTTAACACTTCTCAATGTGTATTGTCTCCGTGGTCTAGTGGTCCAGTGTCGGAGTTGACAACATGAGGTCCCGGGTTTGATTCCCGGGTCGGGCAGTTAAAATGTGTTTTTCAGCTTTCTGATAAAAACGTTGCCCGGGATTGGTTGACGATAGGCTTGCAATCTATCACATTGTGGGACTAAGTATCTTGGGCTAATTGTGGGTGCACTGGTTGTACCTCTGCCTACCTCTTCGGGGATACGGGCGAGAAGCTACTTCAATTCCATGTTCTACAAGAAGCCTAAAAACAAATGGACGTGAATGTCTCCAAATGGAAAGGTTAGGATTGACTACATAATAGCCAACAAAGTTAGGTTATTTAGCAATACAGGAATAGTACAAAACCTTAACTTCAACACTAACCATCATATGGTACGCACTTGTCTCAATGAAATTGGTCCCAAATAGCCTAGACCTATAGCGTTTCAAATAGACTACTTACAAACTACATGCAAAAAGATGGATCACTGTTAATTAAGATAGAGACTTAAAAGAAAAGTATAATAATGAAGAAAACGAGCTGAAAGAACAAGCTTGAAAATAAACAAACAATAATAAAGAAACCTATTTAAGTGAAATGCTTTAAAATTCATTGAAGACAGAAAGAATGTGTCTTTAAAAAGGGTAAGAAAGAAAACCAAAAACAAATACCTAACGTTAGCAAACAGATTCGTGAAAACATGAAGAAAAACAGAAGAACCAAAACCCTGGAGAATAACATTAAAAAGGAGGCCGTTTCCGTAAGATACACCATAACAAGATGCATTTTGTAACTTAAATGTAGATTCTAAACTTTATGTTTCAGTTTCTTATAGTAATTGGTAAATGTTTTGAAAATAAGTTATTATAATGTAAATGGTCCAAAATAGCCTAGACTGAAAGCGATTCAAATGGAGTAATTACAAACAAATTTTTTTTAACTCTGCATAATCAACAACTTTACATAATTGATATTTTAAGAATGGTATGACTGGTAGGAAACTCCTAATAGTTTGGTTTCAATAAGTCAGTGTGACCTGATGGGAAAAATTTCCCAACCAGCAATACTGTGATATGATTGCGTATGAATAGTTCCAAACTTTTTATAATTATATAGAGCTATTGTATGAAAGTAAGCATCCTGTATGTTGGTTAAAGGTACAATACTAGATTAATGAACTAGAGAAGAAAATTATAGAAGAAACTGTGATGTTTCAATGACTAATTGCATTCAAAAAACCTAAAGTGAAAGAGAGATTGGGCACATTATGAATGTGAAGGAAGTAGGGCAAGTTAGTTTAGGCCAGGATGTATGATTTGATTGATATCTACGATATATAAGTACATATGCATGTAACACAGTTTTGTTCATTTTGTAAATTTTTACATGATATCATTAGTTCTTGGCATTTATAAATAATAGGTTCATGAAAAGCCAAAGGCCATTGATTTCACTTTTTAATAACGATGCTACCATTAAAGGAAGATATAAGGGAGTACTGAAAATAAGACTAAAAATAGGACTGGAAGAAAGACAGGTGAGAGAATTAAAATTTAACGAGATATCCATTGAAAATAATGTGTCAAAAAATAGTACTTATAATTAATACAAATATAGTTACGATAAACAAAACAGATATATTTAATTTAGACTATAAATTTCAACTAAATATGTGTAACTTAACCATAGGAAGTTTAGTTCGGACTTTAGAGGAACCTTTTTAAACCACATTTAGACTGAGTACTTAATAGTTACATCACATACAAATTTTTCCTAAGTAAAACCTAATAAATGCACCTAGACAAAATAAATGAAAGATGTCAAGAACATTGAAATTTTAATAGTTAAGATAATAAATAGTTTAGCCAGTCTACAATTAAAATAATACATGACATTAATCTATGGCTATAGTCTGTAAATTGTTCAAAGAGTGTGTTATTAATATTACAGGATGGGGTTGAAGAATGAGTGAGGGTATTGGGCGCTGACGTGCACCACAAGGTTCAGCAGGAAGTGCTTGAGGAGTGGCTGCCGTCCTACGCAGTACAGCCCCACCCTTCATAACACAAGTTACACCAGCTCGAGGATCACAATTCTCATTTGCACTTGGACTTTCATCATCTGAGCACAAGTCAATCACTTCACATTCAACGTCTAATCTCTTTAATGGATCACAACTCTTCCTGTCTGCGTCCGCTGGCTGGTCCAAATCTAATCCGTCAACAAACACTATGTCTTTGTCTTCTGTACATCGCCTACTCTCTGCTTCTTTTCGTAAATTATCAATATATACATTTATTTTTTCTAGCGACATTCGTTCGACATTAACATTTACAGGTCTACATTTTAAAAGCAATAATTGGCTATTGAGATCTAATGATTTCTTATTCCTTTGGTTAGGAAATTTGTATGTTCGTTGCCAGTAGTCTATAGGCCTTCGATATCTAACGGGATACTGAAAATGCTTGGTTTTTCCTATACCCTTTACATTTACATTAGTCGTGCAGCAGTATCTTTCTACTCGCTCTCTTGAATAAGTTGTGTCTCTTGAAGTATTAATTTTAGCATTTTTTATGTAAGCCAAAGATGAGAATGGATATGGAGGTCCTCTGTCTAAATTAGCAGTTGTTCGGGAATTGCGAGGTTTTGAGTCAAACTCAGTAAGTTTAATGGATATGCTTTCTGTATTTTGATCTATTGGCTGGAGTTTCAAAGCTGAAAGAAACTCTGGTAGTCCGCCACTAACTGTACCTGATGGAATATTTTCATTGTTACACAATCTCTCATGGGCTTTTAGGTTGTCTATGTTATCAAAGTGGCTGTCGCAGGTGTCACACAAGTAAATATCCGCAGACTTCAATTGGAGTTCGTCGATATCCACTTGCTCTCTGTCATAAAATAAATTCTCATTTCGAAATGTTACTAATAATCTACTGCTTGGTCTATAATAGAGAGACGTTGTGTGATCACGATTATCGACATACCGAAGCCTGTTTCGAGGATATCGAGCAAGTTGCGCCGAAAATACTAATAGGAATGCACTTTTGTGGTAATCATAGCATCTCTTAACTAAATTCTTCAGCCTGACTTCCCAATCCTTCGGCACCTCATCAGGTTTAACAAATGGATGTGAAAATGTAACATCGGCAGGCCACCATGGAGGCTGCCGGATGTCTTTAGCAGTATCATGACCCCAAGAACATGTCACCATAAATGTAATGAACTTCTCCAATTCGGCAGCAGTGATCTTAGAGAGAGCCGTAGGATTCCCGTTAGCAAACAGCAACGGCAAGTTGGCAATCATGTTTGTCGTCACTTATGACTTTATAGTCATCGCAATCGGAGGGTCAGCGCTTGCGATCTCACCCCGCAAAACACTATAACGGTATAATTACGCATAACAATGGTTGGTGTCACCGAAAACATATTTACATAAACACATTAACTTCAAACTTATAAAGAAATCTGTGGAATTGAACAAAATCTGGACTCAAACTCAAAATACTAAGAAATGCAGCGATAAACGCGTTCTTTCTTCGACAAAAAGAGAAAGACTTACGACCACAGACAAAAAATTTGTACGAAAAAAAATTTAACTAAAGATTCATGTAGGGACAGAAGTAGAAATAATTATTATATAAGCAAATAGGAAATTGAAGACTTTACATTTGTGAATATTTTACTCAATGTACAAAAATTACAATAATATTTTACTCAATGTACAAAAATTACAATAATATTTTACTGCATTTTTAACAACGCAGACTGTAAGTATTTTTAAACTATAAATTATAACTTTTCTGCTTCTTACGTTACACAGCCCATGACTTATTATAAGTTATAAATAATTAGATAGACTTAGGGAAGTGATATCGAGCAGTGTCCATGATAGTGTAAAATTGGGGATATCTAGGTACCACTTGATTTTTTGGCTGCAAATTAATAACAATCTTCTTAAAATCAGATAAATAGTAATCTACAAAATACGTTAGTATTACAAACTCCTAGGAATATTCATTTTGATCAGGGTAAATACTTAAAGTACGTTATTAAACAAGTTGGAATTTTAACCGCGTTGCTCAACCTCTCATGTCTCAACAACTCAACGCCAATAACAACGCACAATGGGGTTTGCTGTCTATGGCCCATCCGATTCAAAAAGCTTTGAAGTAGTGACAGTTGACATATGACTTGTCAGTTCACAGTTGTCAGAACTTAAAGTTAACAGCTGCCTGCACTCTGTATTTTAGTAAACTGAAATCTGAATTTATCAGGAGCAAATTAAGAGTTGGATTGTTTTGTGATTTTTAGATGAATTATTATAAAAATATAAGCATGGAAGAATCAATGTAGAAATAGACAATTTTAGATGATTAAATTCCTAATCTACTATGGTAAATATATTCAAAAATGTGGTAAAAATATTGTGAAGAATTAAAATTAAATAAACTGGTTTTTATTGTAGGATTATAATAATGTTGAAAATCGACCTTCACCACCGGCAAACCACTTTGTTGAAGCCATTGACTATGAGTAAGTTTAATAAAGTAGATAGTAATATAAATATTGTTAATTTCAAAGTTCATTAATTTCTTTGTTCTATTTAAAAAATATTTTTCATTCTTTATTTATGACTATAACTTTGATCATAATTAATAATGATAATATTTCTTTACAATGAAAGAATTAAAATTACTGTTGATTATATAGGATCTGTGTTCCAATATTTTAAAACTAATCATACGGAGTACATCCCAATAGAGACCTACATTATGATGTAGCTTATATAATGAGGCTTATTTAATAGGTAATTGCTTTAATAAGCCTGACGAGTTAAGCAGTACACAGACCCTTCTAATAGCTCATTTTGTCATTACAATTACTCTAAATTTAGCCTTTGTTGATGTCTCCTAAAATTATTTAAAGCTAAAGAAAAATTATTATGCAAAATCAGGACCGCCATCACCTACCATTACTTGCCGACCTCAGACAAAAACTTCAATAACCCTAGAAATCTCAATATTACCCACATATTGAGATTTCACGACATAATATAAAACAAAGTTGCTTCCCCCTGTCTGTCCCTTTGTATGCTTACATCTTTAAAACTACCCAACAGATTTTGATGATGTGGTTTTTTTAAGATAGAGTGATTCAAGAGGAAGGTTTATATGTAAAATACATGTATAGCATAATCTGTGCAAAGCCGGGGCAGGTCGCTAGTTTACAATAAAAACAATAACTTTGTTTTAATTTTTACTTTTTATATACAAAAATTTTCAATTTATTATTTATTTTGATAAATAGAGCTATATAATTTTGTTATAATTTCCACATTTTGCAATGAATTGGGATTTCACTGACAAAAAAACAGATTTCACGTGAATACTTTTTAAAAGCCCCTTCCCGAGGGCCCTCAGTCACCATCTAAACTAGGACATATCCTGGGAATCCCACACAGAAGGCACCCCTATACAAGGTGTCCATATGAAAGTGTCTCTCTTTCTAATCGAACCATCGTGACTCTGTTGCTGCATATTTGTGACTTTATTCCACTTAAAGCGATAAGTAGCTAGATGTAATGCTAGATGGACATGTAATATAATAATAATATCAGTGGACAAATTACAGGAATTGATTTTCCCCCAAAGTAAGCAATGTATTTTAAAAACTAGAAAAGAAAGCAAAGCAAAGAAAAATTTGGGCCCAACAGGATCTTTTTCTTTGTTAAAATTTTCCTAAGCACGGCATAAATGCAAAACACATATAAAGCAATGTATTTGCTTGTGATACGGGTGATATGTAGCAGGGTTTTGTTTTGTTCATTTTATTGGGGTGGTGTGAGGCTGTGGATTCAGTAGTAATAGATTTGCTTCTGGGGACGCATAGAGCATTTTGCAAGGCTATTACCAAAATGATAATTGCCAGCAGTAATTGTCCTGCTAATGTCAGATCACTCTTATGTTTCCCTTCTTTTAAATCTAAATTTTTTCTGATTCCTTCTCTGTTCATGCAGTAAGGCTGTGGAATTCCATTCTATCTAACATCCATACTAGTGAATCACTATCAATATTTAAAACTCGATTTAATCATTATTATCAGAGGTGAAAGTAGTTTAAGTAAATAATTTAATTTCGGAATTTGTGTATGATTTTTTTTCATTTTTTTTTCTTTTCTTTTAGTGTGTAGGTTTTGTTCTTTTATTGTTAATTTATTTTTTCTCTATTAATAGCTTTGTGTTTAGTCTTGTTTATGTTGTGCACAATTGTCTATGTTTGTCTACTGTGTTCTTCATGCGGGTTAGCTGGAAGAAATCTCATTATGAGATAAGCTCACCTTTTGTTTTAGTATGTATCATTTTAATATCTACTGTAACTGTATTTGTGTATAATAAAGTGTTAACTAAATAAATAAAATAAATCTATGGTGTATATAGGCGATGGTTGACTCTTTCCATCAGGACACACATCTGCTTGTTTGCTATCTTATGACATAAAAGCATCGTAGTGTCACGTATCACGTATGGGAAACAGTTGACCTTAAACAAACTGCCTGGCAGGTTATAATACTAGATAAAAATCAGCTCGATTGCAACTTCAGAAAGTTTGACGTGTGTGAACGCTTTAATGCTTTTAATGCAATCTGTACTTAATCCAACCTAATGATTGTAACCTTC
>DWBA01001621.1:0-10299 GCA_018236825.1 Apodemia zela
TTTATATATGTAATTCTATGTATTAGTATCGTTGACTAACACTCATAACACAAGCAAATAATTTGCTTACTTCGGGGTTAGATCAATTCGTGTAATTTGTCCCGGAGTATTTATTTAATTTAATATACGTATTAGCCATAGCAACAAAGTGGCAAAACAAAATATAAAAAAAATATATTGAAAAATATTTTTTTAGGGTAACTACATGTAAAAATGTTAATTTTATTGGTCACGTCCCGTGTTGTGGTGTATCGTTGGATAGGATTTTGAAAAATATTGTAGTTTTGCTTTAACAATTTTTTGATTAAGGGGTTCGTTTGTGAAATGTTAACCTTTAAAGTGCTAATGTTTGTTAGAATCAAGTGTCTCACCCCCTCTACCTGCTAAACGGTTGGTTTTGGGGGTAGAAAAAAATTCACGGTAGTAGTAAATATAATAAAATTAAAAGGAAAACTATTACAACTTAGTAGGCTTTACAAGTTTTTGAGTAATAGTCGACCAACTTATGAAATGTATTTGGAGAAGTTTTTACAGGCGATGAAACTGTGGTGTGGATATATCCGTCATTGACGTTAAATAAGTCAAATGTTCATAGTATGAAACAATAAAAAACCCTCTACTTAATCTGCATTATTGTGATGGACAACTTCGGAACCCTACAATGCGCGTGGCCCGATACGCACTTTGCCAATTATTTGGTGATAAGACCACCTTTGTCTACTACGAGTCTTGGAATTAATTGTATTAAGTTATAATAGCCGACAAATTCATGTTTATATCACTACTAGCTGAATAGCAAGCAAGTAAATTAGCATGTGGTCGATATAATTTTCATACAAACTTTCTATAAAATATATCATATGAAATTGAGGATCTATTTTAGCCTATGTTTGATCCCGGATCTTCAACTATCTCCATGCCAAATACCATCAAAATCGGTTTAGTGGATTATCCGCGTAAGCGTAAGAGACATACAGATAGACAGACTATCGCATCTTTAATATTAGTATAGATATCATGCAACCATTGGCATCTTGGATAGCCTTAGATATGTATTTAAAAAAATGAGGCAGTTAACTGATGTTGACACTGCGAGAATTGTACACTTTAGTTACTTCCACAGTTCCCGTGTTGGTTCGGGCTCCTTTGAAGAATAGACCAGATTTTTTTGAGTTTGAGTTTTCGAGTTTTAGTGTCTTTTTTCCCCAGGTTAACCATCTGCTTGTTTGCTATTCTAATACATTTTTATTTATTTACTAGCTGCAGCGTACAGCCCGCTGAATTTTAAAAGTTTTTGTTAAATCCCGCGGGAATGACTGATTTTTTTTGGGATAAAAAGTAGCCTATATGCTATTTCAGGTCATCATCTACCTGTGTGCCAAATTTCATCTAAAAAGTGGTTTTCGTGTGATTGAGCAGCAAACATCCATCTATCCATACATCCAAACTTTCGCATTTATACTCGTAATATTAATAGATAGATTAACATTTTGCAGAATTAAAGTGCAATGGCTGAATTAATGCCCACTTTCAACCAGTGAGCCCCAAGCAATACCGAAAACAAATTAAGGTACAAGCTGATAGAATCTCTTGTTTTTATTTCCGTTACAAAACTGAAATCAAGACATCAAAAGGGTACTTTAAATTTAGTACCTGTACGTGTCTAATATCATTATTTGTATTGAAATGAGAAATCCCTACAGGTGTAGCCCTACAACGTCCCGGTCTAATTGAATTTGTGGTTGAACGTGCCAGATCTCTAGAAGGATATTCGATTCCTGTAACACAAAATCCAAAACAATCTAAAACAATTTTATCGGACTAGTCAAAAGGGCTTACAATAAGATTGTGAACCAACCACAAAGGCATACATTTTCTTTTATAAAATTATATTTATACCTGTTTTTTACATTTATAAGATTGTGAAGTATTTTTAATATAATTTAATAATGTATTTATAATTAAATAATTGTATCTATATTAATTTTATAATATCTATATTAATATTATAAATGCGAAAGTTTTGATGTATGGATGGATGGATGGATGTTTGTTGCTCAATCACGCCAAAACCACTGAACGGATTTAGATGAAATTTGGCACACAGGTAGATGACGACCTGGAATAGCACATAGGCTACTTTGTATCCCGAAAAAATGAGTCGTTCTCTCGGGATTCAACGAAAACTTTTATAATGCAGCTAGCTGCACGCAACAGCTAGTATTCAATATTTTTCAACATAAAGCCAATTGTAGCACAATATACAATAAAAGTAGTTTCTCAAGAAAATTGATGTCATTTATTAGGGAAAGTAACTATGTTCGCTTTCATTTGTTTATATGCTATGTATTTTCCTGCTCAATAGAAAAAAATATTAATTTTCTTTTCAAACAAAGCTTTACAGGAAGTTTCGAAGGAACGATCATTTGAAATATGATTACCGAATTGGAACATAATAATCAAATCGAGCTATCCATATAGAACCCCTATATATTATATTCAAACAATTTATCGTGATTATGTATCTCAGGAATAATGTTATAACACTACAATAGTATCGTTTAGTAGGTTAGTAGTATGTTGTGTATCTTTGTAAATTATTTTTAAAAACATCTAGGTAAGCGACACTTCTGCAGAGGCGAGTATTCTAAGTTTATGTTAGTATGTATTTATTATAATTTTGTTTATGTAGTCTATGCTATTATTTACAAACTATATTATAGTATATTTTAGTATGTTTATTTATTGTGATATTTATTATAAATTACATAGTTGTTAAAAATACATTTTTATCATTGTACCTACACACGTTAATTTCTGTTGCCCACAGGTCCACTTTTTGTACAAATTGTATATATTTGTGTACAATAAAGTTTAAATTAATTAATTAAGAATGTAAGAGGGCGGGAAACTCGAATTAAAATCCTATACCTTCTATATACTTTTGATTGATTTTGTTGCAAATTCCAAGACAGCGTAAACTTCTCTAAGACATCCTGAATTCATAATTCGCACTTCATTATGGTTTAAAGAATTTACAATGGCAGTAGCCAAGTAGATAGAGATTTAATCCCTTTTTCTATGAAGGCTCTAAGCCTGTTATCTCATTGAAGCTAGGTGGGCGGAGATTTTGTTATATCTTGACGCCATTTCACGATTGTGGTGCAAAAAAGAGTTAGATGTCCTAATGTGATATGCGTTTGATAGATATGTATATCATCATTTTCATTTTTATACAGCGGAACTGTATTCTGTCTGCTGCTTATAACATTATCCACGGTGAGTAGGTACCTACCGAACGTACCTACTTAGAAACTTGTCGAATCTTTTATTATCCACCAGCTGTTTCCCACCCGGTTGAGTGACCCCCACAAATTACATCCTTTGACTTAGTCGGGTAAAAAATAGCCTATGTTACTTAGTGATAATGTAGCTATATCGTAGTGAAAGATTTTTTAAGTTTTTGTAACAAAAATAAACTGTCAGTTAAGTCCATATATTATATTATCCAGAAAATGATTTCAAAAGCGAAATCAGTTGATGAATTTAACAAAATTGGTAAATCTCTCATATCGTCGGGAAGCTTATTGTAAAAACGTGTAGGTACTCTGCTCTGCTTATGGACATCAAAGATTTTATGTGTTTCCATCGGATGTCGCGGATGCAACGCCAGTTACATAACTCTTCAAGGTACACTACTATCCAAATGAGAACATGAATACAATATAACAAACATGGTGTGCAAATATTAAAACATTTGACATTATTTTAAAAATTCTATAAAACTATATTTTGTCGTTGGATGCTTAAACTTTGTTATATTCCTTATGAATGACTCTACTTACGGTAATTGGGCTAAAATATGTAGGCCATATTATGATAGAAACGGTGTCGTGCTAAAATGATACAATGCGAGTATTACATAAACACCGAAAAAGAGTCAACGCCTTCATTTTAAATGTTACGGAACCAAATCGACATCTCGACTACCATAGATGTTCCGCAACGTTTACCGCGTCGTCTTCCTTTATGTGTGACCGTCGCCACTTTTATATACAGTTAGTAAAGAGAAATTTAAAAAAACAATAGATACTATATTACCGTTCGATTAAATGATTAAATCTGTAAAAAAATCGATTAAAGTATGTGTTATTTTGTCGATACCAAATTCCTAAAACTGTCAACCGTCACCTTCTCTTATTCACAATATCTTAATAGGAACTTAAAAACTGCGTTGAATAGCGTTTAAAAAATCAAAATCGAATCAGCTGTTCAAAAGTTACAGCTTAAAAAAATATTAATATTTTGTTGTTTTCAATAAACTTACTTCAGATTTTTAAGATAACTTTCAGACTGTACTGATTGATTTCAAAATCTAATCAGCTTACGTCAAATACCGTAAATAGCATCAAAACCCATCCTTAAGGTATTTAAATCAAATCTTTGAAAATTTTTTTGAAAAAAGTGTTTTTTCGACATATTTCAACCAAATTTATTTTGTAGCTAATTCTTTAGAGCCTCAATAATAGATCACCGTGTTCAAAAAATACAGCTTTTCAAAAATTAAAATACCTACTGTGATTTTAACAAACTTATGAACTCTTTGAGCTCCTTAGGTATATTTTATACTCATTTAAGCTTAAATTACCTCAATTTAGCAGGAAGTTTTAGAGATCGCCTGCAGGGTCAACCGGTTTACAGATTTTTTTGTATGTTAAACAGATTAAGTTAATTCCTTAGTCTAGCGTTATCGAAATTTTATAATAAGCGCACAATTTAAAATTGTGCGCTGATTTCAAGAAGACGTTTTTGAGACACTGATTGTGTATCTTGAGTTTTTATATAAATGATTCAGCCGTTACATTGCGAAAATCCAGAGCTCAAAGATCGTGTAATAGTCATTTTATAATGTGTGTATGGGTACAGCAATAGTGCTAAATTATATGTATAAAAAATCGGGTAAAGTTATCCCCAGGTCTATATAGATAGATCTGGGGATAATTTTACCTGAAATTTATACCTTAAAATTAGATTATTTCAGCAATTTTAAGGTTTTAAACATTAAAACAGAAACAGCAAATAAAATATTGTTTGCACAGTCGTCTTCCGGGCACAAGCACACGCAATATTATTTAAGCCACTTGAAAGCAACAACAATAGAACGATTACGGGATGTCATCGAGCGTGCAATAAACAAAAGCATGTGGAAAAGATAAAACTACGAAACATAGTTGGAATTTCTTGAATCCTATCGCAAGCATCGAACTACCTGCTTCCCGATATCAGTTGTCTTTTAACAACGTCCCAAAATGGTTCCCCTTTTTGTTTATATTATACCGTGTCTCCTAACGTTGACAAGTGCAGAACACAATGGAGCCTATTCATCACCTCAGTACGCCAAAAAGATGTATCCAAAAGACTTAGATACCAGTGCTTCTTTGCCAGAAAAAGATATATCCGTCCCTTTCAAAAGTACAGAAGATATATATGACACGGAATCAAATAGTACACAATACGGAAGATCGTCGTTAATGGAATCAGCTGGGGGTTTTCTAAGCAGTACAGGAGGTCAAGTGATGTCTAGCCTAGCTAAGGACTTTTTGGCCAGGTCGACAGGGAGTAGCCAGGTTGGTTTTAGCTGTCTGTCACAGGTTCGTATTGCACATTCTGTAAAGTTGCACGCATTTCTTCTGCATGATTCAGCTTTGTATTGAAATGTTTTTTTGTGAGTCATCTAGATAAGGTTTATCGATTTAAATGTAATAACACTAGCGACGCGCAAGGCAGATAACTGCGAGTTGTGAATCCTTTGAGGATAATACATTCCACCAAAAACATATTCATGTAAAATGTTGCCAAGACGAGTGCACACGGCTTACACTGTAAAAAAGTTATCAGATCCTATGTAATGCCAAGCTTCTAACTCTTCATGATCTTACTTTACATTCCATAACTCTACAATAAACTACTCTAAATGCCATAGCTCGACATGCCCTAATTCTACAAGTTCTAACTTCACAAACTTCACACTCTAGTTGAAATCTGGTGTCGGAGTACCACACGAGGTCTCGGGTTCGATTCCCGGGCGGGCAATTAAAAAAAAATGATTTTTTCAGTTTTCTGATAATATAATTAACATTCTCCGGGATTGAAAAAATGCCTGGTTGGCCATAGGATAGCCACCAATCACATTGTGGGACCGAGTATCTTCGGCTAATCGTGAGTGCACTGGTTGTACCTCTGCCTACTTCTTCGGGGATATGAGTGTGAAGATACTTTTTTTTATTTTTAAATTATTTCTTTACAGGTATTAAGCCTGAATCTGACGAATCTGGTCATCTTAATAGTCCTGAAAGCGCTTGTACTTGCAGCTGGGTTTTTTGGTGCTGGTGCTTGGAAGGGGCATCATTACGCCCGAAGTTTTGAAGGTAGGTGAAAAATTATACTGCATGCCATTTGCTTAATTGCATCTTCTCACTATAGCTAATACAATAATTTTCATTAAGATCGGTCAAACCACAAACCACACAAATAGACATTGTGTTGGGCGGGAAAAGTGTAGCCGCTTATGCAAATGCTTGTAAATGTCTAACGCTTGTAAATATATTATATCGTGAAAAAAAAAAAATTGGGCATATTGTGCTACTTCATCAAGCCAAATGCAAAGCTAATGCTTAAATAACTCCTCTGGAGTGATTTTATTTCATCGGTAATTAGTATAACTCTGTATTTCTGAGTGTAAATGCAAGCGACACTGGCAACCTAAGAAATTGTCTTGAAAGGCATATCCAGTATACTGTATAATCCGTTAGTCAAACCGTGCTTGAGTTATAATAGGACTTACAGACACAAAAACATTGCAGAATAGTTAAATGATGTCAGTGAGTTATGGAAAGAATATTATATTATGTATGGGTAACAAAAAAAACATGTTCGATTGTTTTTCTTTTTTACATCAGATAGCAAACAAGCAGGTGGTTCTTTTGATGAAAAGAGACAACCATCGCCCATAGACACCAATAATGTTAATTGTGCGTTGCTATCCTTGTGGCGGGGTCTTAATGCCACATGCATAAGTTTACCGGCTACCTCACCCTTCAAACCGGAACACGACAGCGACTAGCACTGACGCTATTGCGGCAGGAATAGGTTGTACCAGATCCGGGTGAGACAATGCAAAACTTTACCACCTTGTAGCCACAATGGCAGGGACTCGCATAACCAATCGTTTGCCTTTTACGGAGTGCCTGGCAGAACGACAAGGGTCTTTTCTTCAAAGGGAGCTCAGACCAACACGCAGGAAACCCCGTGTTGAGCTCCCGTAATCGCGTAAACCGAAATTATCGCATTAATTGAATGTGCGACAATTCAACAGACATTTTTTAATAGCCAGTGCATTTTAAAAAGGAACACTCTAAGGAAGACATGAACTCCTCTAACTAGTATACGTTTTCTTACTTTTAAAACAAGCGAAATCTTTCTTTTGTGCCATAAAATTAACACCTTTTATTATTTATGACAAACGGAACCAGTTAGAAAAATATCGGACGCAAAATGTTTAACAAAGTATTTATTACAAATAGTTGAAACTACAATACACAAGTCTGTATAACCTTTATTTATTTTATTTTTATTTTATTTGTTTTGGAAAACGGATGGTTTTTGGACGGGCTATAGTTAAAAATAATACATATAAAGTTTAAAAAACACAAAGCCTGTTACAGGTTTTCACGTTTAAGTAACATTTTGATAATAGAGAAACAGGAAGGTATTAAATCTATGTTGCCAATATATTACGATTTACGACGTGAATTGTTAAAAATTTAATTTAATAAATTATCATTTGTCCAAATTCAAGTTACCACAATCCTTGTTGGTTTTACATGAATTATAGAATTTGAAAAAGTGTCCGTAATACAATTTATATTTAAGACGAAATTACTAATTTATTTAAAAATGATAACCATCTATCAAGATGCGTTAGATTCTAGGCGAAACTTATATGGACACCTATCATTCTCCTTTTAAAACTCGAGGGAAATGATTTATTTAGTTTAAATATGACCAATGTCCAGTTAAGCAAGGGTTCAGCAACATAGTTTAAAATTGACGGAAGTATTTACAACCTTTTGTTTTTAAACATATGGTTGGTTTTTGCATAGAAGACAGAGGCATGGTCACTATACCATTAGGTCGTTGAGATAATCCAATACAAAGAGATGCGTTTGTCATGTCCATCACGTGGGTAATCCTATTGGCAGAGGATTATCATCTAACGCACCGGTCAAATGTCCAGCGACAAGCTGTTGAAGTTTGTTAAATATATTTGATACCTACATGTCATCTGCGCACACAACCCACATTTACCACGAAAACTAAAAAAAAGAGATTTTATATAATACAAGCTAGGTAGGCCGTAGGCCAACAAGCAGGTAGAGCTCCTGATGGCAACATCGACATTATAGACTAAAGATGTTTATGATATACCTATTGTCATCCGTGTAGCGAGGATAAAATGCCACATGAATAAGTTTACAGGCTACTTTACCCTTCAATTCAAAACACAACAGTAACATTGTTATAACTATTGTGACAGGACAATGCACAGGTGGTACCAAACCTGTGCCCAACGCTACGGAACTCTACCACCTAGTATTGCACCCGCGCCGATTCTTTTGCGTCTTAGATGAACGAACCAAACATCAATTAGGACTCAAATTTACCGATTTTTCAAAATTTACCACGACGAAGATGTCGTGTCTATATACGATGGTTATCTCTTTCCATCAGGAGAGTCATTTCCTTATTTGCTATCCTATGATACAAAAATACATTGGAAATCAGAATAAATTACCAAGGGGGGATATTTTCCCGTTCGGACTTCTTCTACGACTTTGAGACCTTCAAGAAAAAAGCGTACCTAGTACCTACTCATTCTTAAAAGGCCAGCAGCGCAAAACCGCTGGTATTGCGGATGTCCGTGGGTGATTGTGATCAATTACCATCAGATGCACTTCTTGCTTGTTTGCCCTCTCTTCTATAAAAAAAGTACTTTATTCAATAAAACTTTTTACAACTTTTAAAACACGACCAAATTAACGATTCCTATTTCATGAGTTGACAAAGCAAGGCAAATCTACCGTGATGTAAATAGTAGGTACTCAACTACCCTGCTTACTCCATATGGGATTTGGCGTACCAATAAATGCATATAAGTAATAGGAACGTATTAAATTATGACTTCCTATCCCATCCATCCTGATGATCCCAACATAGACTACCCTTCACCATTCACACGCACACGCCAAATCACCGCCCCCGGCGGCTCAGCCCACTGTTTCGTCCTGCGAATACTCGAGAACCTGGTCAAGAGTTATTAACGATTCGAAATCCTGATGCCACTTATTCTCCCACTTATCGTCAAGATACTGCCTTAAGTCGAGGTTCGGTCTAACCCCTTAGAGCGGGCTCTAAGCCCACTTAATTTAAACTCTGGCTAAGGACTCTGTTCAACCAAAAGGCCCGTATCGCAGTAACGGTAATTTGGACAAAATGCTTAAGTTCATCATTTTTTTAAATGTAGCAACTGGTTCTGATCCTTAACAGTGGCCGTGATGTCGAAAACTCCAACTCTTTACTAAATATTTACAATCGGTATTGTTTGTAGAAAACAAGAACGCTTCATACATAACTGAAGATGAGGTCCTATTATACCTGAGTTATCTAGTGGGCCAACAGACGAAGGACTACGGCTGCCTCTACAAGTTGTCCTGCCAGAAACCACACCAGGCAGCGCTTTATGCTTCTGGAGCTGAATTGCTGCTGCAGGGAACTAAACTTTTCCAAGGGTACATATTGCAGGAAAACATATAAATATAAACACCACATACCTATTATTTATTTATAGACACCACAGGCAGTTTATTAAAACGAGAATTGGCTATATGTGTCACTACCCTCGTACCTACTAGGTTGTAGAGTTTCACAACGTCTCGCCCGGATATATGGTCTCACCGCCTTATCTATTCCTACCGCAATAGCGTCAATGTTTGTCGGTGTCGTGTTCCGGTTTGAAGGGTAAGGAAGCTGGTAGACTTACGCACGTAGCATAACCATCATGTCACATGGATAGCAATCCAACATTCTCATTGTTTACTGTCTATAGGTAATAGTTGTATCCTTCCATCAGGAGAGTTATATGTTTGTCTTATGATATATAATAATACACAAATTACATGAATTGATCTAACCCCAAAGTAAGCAAATTATTTGCTTGTGATATGGGTGTTAGTCCACGAT
>DWBA01001622.1:0-10298 GCA_018236825.1 Apodemia zela
AATACCCGCTTTATATATCGGGTTAGCTGGAAGAGATCTCCGCCAGTAGAGATAAGCTCACCTTTTGTGCAAATGTTATTCTATTTTTTTTTCTTTGTCATTTTGTATGTGTACAATAAAGTATTAAATAAATAAAAAAAGAAAATATAAAAAATGTTATTTCTTTGCAAACTATGATATTTATGTGGTACATACTTAACCAAGTAGAAGAATCTGATTACGCAGCAATACTGGTACTTTCTATAGTAAAATAATTAGCTTCTTTAAACATCCAAAATGTTACATCAGACATTATATAGTCACATGCGCTAGTTTACCGGTAATCACACATTTGAATCCAGAACACCACACAGGACACTGACAAAGACATTATCATAGCTGAAATTCGATTTACAGGGGTCGTTGTTATTGTCAATCATACTTATTAACAAAGAAGCGTTATTTCTATCGAAAAACCCGCAAAACCCTACATGTGAGTATGACGTGTCGAATGAATGTAGTGAGTGTAATGTTTATTTTTAATAATGTAATGTGTTTCTAATGCATGTTACATAAAAATATGAGGTTTCAGTAGTCCTCCGCAATGTAAACTTTGACTACCAAATTCCATACTGAACTTTCGAATAGACGGTTCGCGTAGTTGTTGTAAAAAGGGTACATAGTTTTTGCTTTACGAAAGCTAAGCAATCCCTAACGCGCTGCTATCGCAAATATGCACGTTTAAATAGATTTAGACTGCAAGCAATAGGTTGACAAACTTTTATCCCAATCGGATGATTAGTGCGGCAATACATTAAATAAAAAAAATCTTTATTCAGGACCTTGTTTACATCAAAAACGCGTAAAGCGATCTATGTCTCCTTTTAAGTACATGTGCACTTGTGTTAGAAGGGACCGCTCTTCCGTAACAAAGAATTCTTATCTATGTTATGGTAATCGACACACCGGGGACAAAATTATTTTATTACTTAAAATTAAGAAACATAAATTTATCAAAGTCATAAGTGTGTTTGTGTACGAGAGAGAGAGAGAGAGTGTGAGCGTTTATTGAGCCATGTATTTATAATAATCTATATCTATATTAATATTATAAATGCGAAAGTTTGGATGTTTGGATGGATGGATGGATGTTTGTTACTAAATCACGCCGAAACCACTGAACGGATTTGGATGAAATTTGACACACAGGTAGATGGTGACCTGGAATAGCACATAGGCTACTTTTTATCCCGAAAAAATGAGTCGTTGCCGCAGGATTCACCAAAAACTTTTATTATTCAGCGGGCTGCACGCAGCAGCTAGTTTAATTATAAGTCCGTCTTCCCCGGTACCTAAAACTGTATATATTCAGATTATCTGTTAAGGATCCCCAGATTTTTTGTTGACAGGGACTTGACTCAATAGTAGTTGTTAGTTTTGTAGATTGAATTTATTAGTGTCTTTTTCGTTATCATGAAGGCAAAAGCGTAAGCTACTATAATAATACTGTTATTTTGCAGGTATGAAATAATGAATTCTCAACTCAAGAGCCTGTATAAAAATCATCATATACTTGGAGGGATACAATTTGTTAAGAAAACCGATACCCATTACTATATAAAGTTTGTCACTGGTGAAGAAGCGAAATTAAACATTTTAAATGATCATGTCTTGAGGTATCACATGAGTCCAAATGGTGATTTCTTAGAATATCCCAAGCCAGTGAACCCAACTGATGATGCAAAGATAATTGCAAAAGATATCAAAGAATATGGCTATGAATCCTATTTGCAGTCGCAATTTGACGATATTAATGACTATTTCATAATCAAAACAAAAGATATACAAATAGTATTTGATAAGATAAAAGGCACAATGAAAGTATATGATGCAAAATCAGATAGAGATGTTATCGTTGAAGCGGAGCCATTAACCTATAGCACTGAATGTACACAAAAATTACATCAGAGAAACGATGAGTACTTTTTCGGAGGAGGCATGCAAAATGGAAGATTTAGTCATAAAGGAGAAGTTATACACATAGCTAATACAAATATATGGACTGATGGCGGAGTGACTTCACCATGCCCGTTTTACTGGTCCTCGTATGGATATGGAATACTGAGAAATACATGGCAAAAAGGTTGGTATGATTTTGGCGAATCATCAGAATTTTTAAAAACGACACACAGAGAATCAGTTTTTGATGCATACTATTTTATTAATTCAAAACCAAAAGATATTTTGAAAGATTACTTTGAGCTTACTGGAATGCCGATCTTAATGCCGGATTATACTTACTATCAAGCACACCTAAACGCTTTTAATCGTGATTATTGGGTAGAGGTAACTCCAGATAGTTGCGGAGCTATTTTATATGAAGACGGGAAGTACTACAAATCTTATCAACCTCAAGATCTGGATGATAAAGACGGTATATTAGAATCACTTAACGGAGAAAAAGATAATTATCAATTCTCTGCTCGCGCCATGATCGATAGATATAAAAAACACGATTTACCCCTTGGGTGGTTTATTCCAAACGATGGTTATGGTTCAGGTTATGGCCAAACGGATTCTTTGGATGGAGATATACAAAATTTAAAAGAGTTTGTCGACTATTCTAACGAAAACGGGGTAGAGGTCGCGTTGTGGACTGAGTCCAACTTACACCCAGAAGATCCTTTACATCCAAAGAAAGGTGAGCGAGACTTAAATAAAGAAGTGAGTGTTTGTAATGTAGTGGCATTAAAATGTGATGTGAAATGGGTTGGAAGTGGATACTCATTCGGTTTAAGTGCAATTAAAGACGCTGCTAGTATTTTTGTACAAGAAACAAAACATCGTGTAAGGCCAATGATTATAACAGTCGATGGGTGGGCAGGTACGCAACGCTACTCGGGTGTCTGGAGTGGTGATCAAGTTGGTGGGAAATGGGAATATATACGCTTTCATATACCAACATACATAGGATCTGGTCTATCTGGGATACCCGTTGTTGGCTCAGACATGGATGGAATTTATGGCGGGGGCGATAAAAATGTCAACATACGGGATTTTCAATGGAAAACTTTTACTCCTTTACAACTTAACATGGATGGTTGGGGTTCAATGCCTAAAACTCCTTTTAGCTTCGATGATGAAGCGACAGAACTAAATAGAGCGTATTTAAAATTAAAATCTATTTTAATGCCCTATAATTACACTATAGGATATGAATCTATTAATGGATTACCAATGGTTAGAGCTATGTTTTTGGAGTATCCGAATGAAGATTCCGCGTATACAAATGATTCTAAATACCAATACATGTGGGGACCAAATTTTTTAATTGCTCCAATTTATAACGACGTTAGTGTCAAGGAGAATTCATTACGTGATGGCGTTTATCTTCCTGATGAAAGACAAGTCTGGATAGATTTATTTACTGGTGATAAATACCAAGGCGGCAAAATATATAACAACATAATTGCGCCACTGTGGAAAATACCAGTCTTTGTTAAAGACGGATCCATCATACCAATAACGAATCCTAATAATAATCCCAAAGAAATAGAAAAAAATAAAAGAATATTTGTTTTGTATCCAAACGGTGAAACAAACTTCGAAGTTTATGAAGATGATGGTATAAGTTTAGATTATAAGAAAGGTCATCTAGCAAATACGAGTATATCAATTAACGGACCCAAAACAAATAATATGGGTAATTTACTAATAACCATCCGTAAAACGATTGGTTCATACTTAAACATGATAAAAGAAAGATCAACCATTTTAAAAATAATAACGTCAAGCAATGTAGAATCAATAAACGTTAATATAAACGGTGATCTAGTTCATATAAGCAAATCGAAAACGTTAGCAGAATTTGAAAGAATAGAGAACTCTTACTATTTTGATGAAAATCACTTAATAAATCCGTTCCTATCTAAATATAAGGATGAGGCGCAGCAGAAATGTTTACTTATAAAAATCGGTCCATTAGATGTAACGGCAAAAGAAATCGTTTTAAAAATAAGAGGATTTGCAAATAAAGGCAAAATTTTTGGCCATCTGAAAAGTGTAAACAAGGAGTTAATGCCACCTTCGAAGTTTGAATGGGACAAAGAGGAAACTACTTGGTGCCAAATTGGTTTAAAGTGGGACCCAGTTCATAATGTAGATTACTACGAAATAGAAAGAGATGGGATGATCTTTTCAAATATAACAAAAACATCATTTACATTTGAAGAATTTAAATGCAATACTAAACACGTTTTTCGAGTTCGGTCCATATTAAATGAAAGTAGTTCAGAGTGGAGTAATAATTTAGAAGTTAAAACAAATGATGATCCCTTCAATCAATTAATATTTGGAGTAAAAGTAACTTGTAATCTACCGTGCCAACCGTGCCAAGAGGTATGTCAACTAAGTGATGTTACTAGTAAATCTATTTGGCATACAGATTGGGGTGCTGAAGGCAAAGCCAATCCTAAAGAAGGCAAATTTATCACACTACTATGTGATTTAGGTGACGTATATGAGTTGGATAGAATTAGTTACTTGCCCCGTGAAGATGCTGGAAATGGCACATTTTTGGAAGTGAAATATAGACATTCTGTTGATCAAAACTTGTGGTGTCCAATGTCAAATCCTTTAATTTTTTCTCACGACAATAAGGTTAAAACAATTAAATTGAACGGAGAGAAACTGAGATTTTTTGAAGTAACACTTTTAAGTACTGTTGGAGATTTTGGATCGGGAAGACAAATGTTATTTTATAAAAAATAAAATGTGATATTCTTAGGCGGTTACGAATCTTAAGCGTTTCTTAAAAAACTGTTGTAAATCAAAGGCAGTAATAAAAAACTGTGCTTCACTTCGTCAACAAAGTATAATAGCAGAAATAAATAATCAAAGCACTCTTTTAGCATAACACTCAATTCTGTAAGTCCTCAGCATTTCTCACTGCAACAATCGTGCACACAGAATTAGACGCATCAAACACACAACTAAGAGATAAATCTTCTAATACACAACTATATTCATGGTCAGGATATCGAGTTTTCACATATTGTGACCTTGGATCTTCAGCCAGAAGATTTTCAATGTTGTTTTTAAAATCTTGAGCACGATCACCAATAAGACTCTCCAATCTATTTAATGTATCGTCAGTAAATACCACATTGTACCTTTGTGCTGGTGGATTATTAATCCAAGGTGCTACATAAATGTTATCACGACTAAGATTAAGCATGAGGCCAGATTGTGGTGGTGTAAATCTCTCTTGACCATCAGGAGCACCACGTTCGTACTCCAATCTTTCTACAGGAGATCTATTAGGATCGTCTGGTAATTCTAAGCTCGAAGGAGATTCTGGTGACGGCGATGCTGCAGTTATATTGTTGCCATTGTTTCCTGGCGATGGTATTTCATCATCAGATGGTGAATCCAAAAGCAGACTTTCTCCATCTACCCTCATGGGATTTGATACGCAAGGACTCCGACTGTAACAAGAGATACAAATTATGATTTAAATTTTAATTTACTAATCGTTTACTTTATAGCCTTAGGGACGTAGCAATTGAATATTGTAATAAATAGCTAATGTTCTTAAGTTACAATATATTTTTAAATATTTTGTATAAAACGGAGCAGCTTCTTATATTCCGTGGAAGACTCTTCTTATTCATTAATAATTTTCCGCCAAATTTTATATGCGATTATACTGAAGACACTGAAAGCTACTGAAACTATAAAAGCAGCTTAACAAATGGGGGAAAACCTTCGACGAATGTCTGAAATTACAGAAACACATATTCAACGCAGGTTTACTATGTTACCGAAGCATTCTCAGGAAAATAGAACAGTACTTGATTAGAGTTGAAGCAGTAATCGTTCGCCACGCAATTTTACTGTTGAGTGAAGTACTCTTCGATTCTGAGGATCTTTAATTACAAAATGAAACGGGCATTGAGTAAGAGTATTGAGTGTTTTTGCTTGTGCTGCTGATATGATGGAAAGTCGACGAGGGAGTACAATTACGCCGCTGAGATCTTTAATTTCTGGAAGGTCTGTACCTTCAATGAGTTTGTCCCATTTGTGAAGCTTCTTTTTTGTTTCAGAACTCTTCTTTAAGTTACAAATATACACAAAGTAAAGCCTGATATTATAATACGCTGTTATTTACATTGGTCTGATTTTAATTATTCTTTTATAAGGAAAGTGTCTGCTTTATATAAATTTAGTTCACTATATTAACACCCAAGTATAATATTAAAAAATAGTGTGTAATCACAATGTTATACTGTTTGTTTTAATTTGTATGTAATTAAGGCTGTATTTTTAAATAGTCATAAATTGTAGTTCTAGTTATAAGTAGAGATTTTAACGAACATCTCACACTATATTAACAACCTAACGGCACAGAACCGGCACGAAACTGGCCGCGAGGTTTTTGTAATCATTTTGTACGTGCGCCGACGCAACTCTGTCTCACCTCACAGGCGTTTTAAAGAAGAAGCGACACATATTTGTACAAAAAATTGCTCTAAAACATTTTTTTTTAAATATAATTTGGGTTTTGGGTATCAAATTCCAAAGACAAAACACTAGTAAGCGAAAGTGGCGCTATGTGCCAACTTATATTCGTCATGCAATAATGTCTTTTGAGTATCAATTTTTATTACTCAAGTTTACATCAAATATCGCATCTCTGGTCTAGTGGTCGGGTGTTAGTGTTGATCACATGAGGTCCCGGGTTCGATTCCCGGATCGGGCAATTCAAAAAATGTGTATTTTCAGTTTTCTGATAAAAATAACGTAGCCCGTTGGAAAAGTGCCCGGTTGGCGATAGACTTGTCATCTATCACATTGTGGGACTAAGTATCTTCGGCTAATTGTGTGTGCACTTGGTTGCACCTCTACCTACCTCTTTGGGGATACGGGCGTGAAAATACCAATACATCAAATCGTAGTTTAGGTTCATACTGAACCTTAGCTTGGTCTAGTTTTCGTTGAGCTATACTTAAGATATGGTATAGATGTGAGCAGGCAAATGAGTATTGCTCGGAGCTAAAATCTAGTCTCATTTGAAATATATTTTGTGTTTCGTCTTAGACTTTAAACTTAGAACAAGTCTAGAACGGGTCTTAAGGTTACAACACACATATCGGCTCGGAAGCTAGTCCAATTAGTTGGTAGGGATGAAGCCGATGTAAAGGCAAGGCAGTGACGATTCTAATAAGTGTGCTTTCAACTTTAATTTGTATATAATTTGCATTTAATATGTGATATGTATTATTCTTAGTTGTAGTTATATTAAAATACGTTGTTTATATAAAATTTAAATAAGTTTGATAATATAATACACAATTAAATAGGTAACTGAATGTTTAATCATGTGTTTTTATTACCGAATAACTGATTCCTGTCCACATCATTGTAGGATTTATTTATAGGGTGTGTAACAATGCAGACAGTTTCCTTGATGACGATTTATTAGCGATCCTAATTACGCATTCTATTGAGTAGTGGTTCGATTCTCGACAGGGATAAAAATTTGTATGATAAGTATGTTTTTTTTTATCATAAGATAGCAAATAAACAGATAGGTCTACCGATGGAAATAGTCAACAATCGCCTATATACACTAAGGATGTGAATGGTGCGTTTCTATCTTGTGGCGAGGTCTTAATGCCACATGCATAAGTTTACCGGCTACCTCCCCCTTCAAACCGGAACACGACAGTGACAAGTACTGACCTGACTGACTGACTGACTAAGGCGGTGATATGAGACCCGAGCAAGACAATGCTGAACTCTACCACCCAGTAGCCACGATGGTAGTGAATCGCATAGCCAATTAGTCGCCTTTTACGACATGCCTGGCAGAGCGGCAGTTGGTCTATTCTTCAAAGGAGCCCGGACCAACACGGGGTAATTTGCCATTCCATTGTCTATAAGCCATGGCTGTCCCTTTCCATAAGAATAGTCATTTGCTTGTTTGCTATCCTATGTCATGAACAAAAATTTTAATTTATTGCCTCTTTGGAATAATGGTGCTTACCCAGTTTAAGTCATATAATGGGGTCCCAAGTTTGATAATTGGGTCTGGCAAATTTTTTAATTTTTTTTTTCATGTTTAGGATGGAAAAAATAGCACGTGTACTTTCGTTCGGTTCGCTCTGCTTATTCTGCAAATATTTTACATAGTAAAAAAATATCATCACGCCCAGTTCCCTTGCTACGTAGGTAGAGTAAACGGAACTTCTATAGAGTTTCCGGTTCACCACGATTCACCGGTTTGTCGGTTAGCTAAATGAGTGGTAATCCCGATCGCCATTTACCGACCTGCCCGCTTAGGATAAGCAGCGTGTAATAATGTCGAAATCTATAAAAGAGATATTTTACCAATAAGAAGAATTTATATGTTGCTTATTCGACGCGTCGCGCGATTCTTATTGGCCAAACCTCTGTTTTATCGATACTCGACAATCGACATTATCACCAGACTCTAAACTGCTACTGAAATTTTGGATTTTTGAGAAAACTTCGAAAAAACCTCAATTAAACCTGTGGTCGACTCGAGAATCGAACCAAAGACCTCCTCTGAGCTAAATAGGCTAACCCTTAAACCAAGATGCATAAAATAATAGTCTATATACAAATAACTTGAAATATTATACAACAAGACGATTAAATCTTTTTAAAAAGGATGTACTCCTTACCGGGTTGGAAGGTTAACGCAATCATTATATAAAAGCCCTTGATGTTATATTAAAAATAACCCACATTTTATCCGGATCCTACGCGGATAACTTGCGAGTGAACATCAATTTTATTACTATTAAGCCTCGAGCAAACTAGCAGACGTAAAGGCCCTGACACACATATCACGATTGCATACATCTACGCTAATTATTAACTAGTTATCGTGATCTTCGAATGTATTTACTCATGCAAGTAACAAGCATGTTCAAATTATCCATTATTATCAATAATTTAGAGTAACCATATGTTATTATTAACAATTTAAAATTCTATTAAGGGCATACACGAAGGTTTGCAAATATGTGATTTGTTTACTAAGCAGCTAAAGATGTGTTCACATGGGAGTTATTTAATGTCTTGTCTAGCTGGAACAGCGGATGAAGACGTTGTGTGTACTAATATCTTGATATTGAATGAATGTCTGTCCGTTTAAGATATTTTTTACTATCACGAGAAGATTTTTTAGCTCATTTTTGGTTTTAAAATTAAAAATCTTAACTTATATCCTGTTAGTAATAAAAATCAAAAACCCTGTCTGATCCACAAAAATCTGCAATTACTTATAAATATTTGAAAATATTTTTGAATATATGAGGTCCCAGGTTCGGTTCTCGGGTCGAGCAATCCAAAAAATGTATTTTTTCAGTTTTTTGAATAAAAACAACGTTGCCCGGGATTGGAAAAGCGCGCGATTGGCGATAGGCTTGCCACCTATCATATTGTGGGACCGAGTATCTTCGGCTAATCGTGGGTGCACTGGTTGTACCTCTGCGTACCCTTTCGGGGATACGGGCGTGAAGATACTTTTTTTTAATGATTTTTCTATTTAATAAATTCGAGATAATTCGAGATTCAAGATATTAAGAAGATTTTATACCAAATTAACAATGAACCCTATAGAATGAGCAAAAATTAGGTTTGCTAATTTTTAAGATATTATAATACATTGCTAGTCTTTATCTGGATTTTATGTGCGTATGAAAAACTATTTCGAAACGTAATCTACGTGCGGGTAAACTAGTAATTATATATGAGAATGTTTATTTTAAACACGTAACATGTAACGGAAATGCCGTAAACCCGTAAAATGGCTACGGGCGTGTTATTTAATATCCATATCCATAAATAATAAATATAATGCGTGGCGAAGCCTCAATTGCATAAGTGTGAGAAAACGATGTGCTCATTGAATCGAGTGACGTGATCACGTGTGAAATTCCGCGTTTTACTTGTTTCTTTTTTTTTGTTTCACGGCTTAGGTAATTTGTTTTAATTAGCAATAACTGTCTTTGTAATGCCATGCATATATTACAATGTTTGTTTGATAAAATAAAAAAAAACTAGCGGTTGCCCTCTACAGTGCGTTCTGAGTTATTTTACCTCTTGGCGTAAGGTTCCTGTTACGCCAACGACTTAAGGACTACGTTACTAAATACTCAGAGGTAAAATAACTCTGAACGTACTGTAGTTGTAATCTATATTAATATTATAAATCTATATTAATATTATAAATGCGAAAGTTTGGATGTTTGGATGTATGTATGGATGGATGGATGGATGGATGGATG
>DWBA01001623.1:0-10297 GCA_018236825.1 Apodemia zela
GTCTATATTAGCTAAAGCAAGTATGTGTTGTGAGTGTCTGTTGCCTTGTATGCGGAATCTAAGGGAGGTAATCTATGGCTACACACAAACACGATACAAGGTCGCGCCGTGCTACGACGCCGCATAATGTGTAAGAGCCCTAAACACTTCGACTCGATTGACGTTTTGTGTCGTGAATTTGGCACCTGGCGTGAAGATATGTGTGTATTATAAAATAAATTAAACAATATTTCAGATATAAAAATTTATATTATAGGAAATAATTTGGATTCAACAACAACTCTTTCCGTGGTGCGCGTGCGTCTGTCTTGAAACATGGCACATTTAATATTGAATAACATTTATTATTTAAGCACAAATCACCTGAGAAAAGTAAAAACTGACACACGGGCGAGTTCCATCTAGAATTACAAAAGTGCTTAAGTCAATGAATCTTCAACTCGCGACTCAATTGCATTTATGTGCCAAGATGCAGTCTAGATCCATGCAAATCAGGATAAAAAAAATCATATCGATTCGATGACTCTCGATACTCACATAGTGATTAGAAGACTTATGTCTAATAGAAACGTATAAATTATGATATGAAATGTCTTGTCAACAAGGTACATTCTTTGCAACAGTCTAAGCACGCGCTAAAATAACCTAGCGCTAATGGTTGCGGAATTCACTTTAAAATAACACGTTATATTTAAAAACAAAATTGACTAAAAGACTTCGTCTAATACTCGAAAGTTATAGGCCCTAAGGAATCTCGCCACATGACTACCAAAAAAGAGACTCAAGTTCTTAAGACTCCAGTAACTTGAGACCTTAGACTTAAGCGTACCCAGAAACTCGAACAGTTTCTTTGGCACTCTCTTGTGGCACTCGTCGTATCGTTAGAATCGAGCGCAGTGACTAATAGGTAGTCGACTCTACATATAACTTTGGACTTACGAGCATGAAAAGTCTGAAGCTCTCACATGGTACTTACTTGAGACTTCGAACTCGAGCGCACTCTTAATGAAGACAAGACTGGAGATGAAAATAGACTGGATCTTAGGTATACACTTAAGTTCGCATGTCATTTTCTTACTTAGACTTTAGATTTTTAAGCACAAAGACACTCAACTTAAGATTCAATCACGAGATTATCGGGATCTACGAGATTTCGGTCAGTTTATAAGTCATTTTTACTGAAACACTAGACTTCAGCTCAGGAGCTCAAGAAACGATATTCTCTTACTATAACAAGTTAACTTGAGCGCACAAGACTCGAGGTCTCATATGACTTGCTTAGTTAAAATTAGTTTTAAATTACTGAATATCCATTGTATGTGTCCAAAGTAGAGTCCACTTTGAACGCATACAATGGATATTCAGTAATTCAATTCTATTCCAAGTAAAACTAACTTTAGGCTTTAAAAATTTAGAGCATTGTTGTCATTGTTCGAGTGCTGTAAGACAATGGTTGTACAACGGTTTTCGTAGCTCGCTAGTAAAACTGGAAAATAGTTTGCAAAAGATCTGCGATTTTTAAGATCGTTGCCCCGAACCGCAAATAAGCTCGCAGTCATAATTACCGGAACCTCGCTATACATCGCTATACACCTCAAAAAATTCCATAAAATTGTTATTTTGTAATTCAAAACCATCTAATATATTAGACTATTTCTTTAAAAGGACGATTCTTCGGACGTTAATTAGAAACAAGACAGGACGCAAGCGCAGCACAAGCATTACATTGATTCGTTGTCACTCGTCCACTCGAGGTATTCGATCCTAAACGCACATTCCGCACCACATCGCATATCACAAGCGACCTGTTGATCCCTCGACGCAGAAAGAAAAAAACAAAAAACTGATTCGCGTTCACAGTTTTGCCTAACTACTATCTAAACTTAAATTATGTTCATACATCTCTCTCACTCTACCACACATGTCTAGATAATTCATTTACACAACCTGGGACGTAGTCAATTCCTAAATTACGAGGGTTGCACAACACTCACATTGTTGCATCACAACGGCAAGGTGGTTTAGATTTTTCCCAACTCCACTATTACAACTTAATATTGCCATGTCAAATATTTTTTATATATAATAGTGAGAGCAAAAGGCTCACGTGATAGTAAGCAATCAGGACCACCCATAGCTGCAACTAAAGAGATCTAATAATCCAGAATAATCTAATCCACATAATCTGATTTAAGCATAATGAAAATATTTTCATAAAGCACAATAACCTTATCATGATTGAGCCATCAGTAAAGAAATACCTTGAAAATAATGGGGAAGAAATAATTTTCCCCTAAATAAAAATAGAATTCTTTATACGGAATTCGCTTATATTAAAGTAGTTTGAGAATGCAGAAAGGTTAATTTCATAAATTCTTCACCCCTCGGTGTTCTCAAATTACTTTTGGAAATTCACAAGGAAATAAATGTGTTTTAAAGTTTTTTTTTCGGAAGTTCGGGAAAAATACTTAACAGTGTCACCGGTTTGACACAACAATATGAAGACTGGTAACCCCCAATATTGCTTTCAAAGCACGTGCTGCGAAGGCAATCTGATAAATATCACACATTTATCACTAACATCTCTATCAGCCAACATTGAGAGGACAGCATAGATTTGTGAACGCTTACACTAAAAACGCGAAGCCGCCAATTACAAACGCAGATCATAAAACGTTACGTTCAAACCGCCCAATCAGATGCGAGGATTTGAAATGAAACGTCACACAGCTCGTCTGTGATTGGTAATTAAACGTCGTTTTAGGCTGCTTTTTGCAATTGCGGCGCAAGGAATTGACCGTATCCCTCACAAAACACAAACTAACGTGGAACTATACAAATCGCTCAACATTAAGGTAAAATACGGATCTCATAAGCAATGGAAGTGCCCTTTGAGGCATTAGAGATACGTATTTAAACGCCATCAATGAAAGGTTCTCACTGGAATCGCCAAGTTTATTAACATAATTTCCTCAAGCTTAACTCAATACAAATTTATTATTAACTGTACAATAATACAAGTTGTGACAAAATATTCTATATTTATATTGTTCAGGCCTCCGTTCGTTCGCTTATTTACATTTTATCATATAATCAAGCTTCCCTATGTATATGAAGTTGATTGTTGAGTCATTACAATCTGTACAGTACAGATAATGCCATGATTATATCCATAAGTTTACAAGCAATTAATTTCTTTATAAAATTTCGAGATTTTACAATGGATTCATATATAGGGGTTCATTCAGACTCCCAAGTTACTCTGCCTTCGAGAATTTTCAAATTAAATACGACTAACACGAACTAAAATAACACCTAAAGCACGCATTCACAGCCGCACCACAGCCGCACCCCAGCTCTAAGCAACAAGATTCATTCTTTAATATTTTTCATATTAAAACATTTTATTTACAATTTTGTAATTTCTTAAATAACATCTCACTTCTACTTACCTTTTCAATCTCGGCAATAGTCATTCTATGAGTATAACTCCTACTACTCAAAACCTAGTTTTTTAAAACGTATACCTAACTCATCTAAGAGAGATCTTTTCACTGCCTTTTAATTAATCATATTTTTTGTATCAAACATATGCTCTTAAAACGGTAAAAATTCTTGTATTCAACTGAAATTTTGTAAGCAGCATAAAAAAGTAATACACAACACAGATTAAGCACCAGCTACATCTGCGAAACGTGTGCGCGCCATTCAGACGTCTGCCATTTTTTGTTTTAATTAATAATGATTAGTCAATGTTTATTTGCATTTGTCTGGATTAAGAAATGCCGATGCACTTTATTTTTAAAGGTAGTTCTATAATGAAGTATACAAAATTCCTAAGCTAGACTCGAAATTTTTAATATTGCTTACAAATGAATGATAAAAAAAAATTAATTCCGGATTGTTTCAAAATTAATAAATTCAAAAAATATACCAAATTGTGTAATTTCGAGATTAATATTTTTGTTGCGAACAAATTTAATTTTAACGTATTTACACAAGCAACAATAATTTAAGTTTTCGTTTTCAATTAAGTAACTTGGCAATTTTGCGATAATTTAAATAAATTATCTTCGCGTATTTCTATTGACATATGCAGCTGTGTCATAAGATATATTTTTGTAAATCAAAGTTTGAATGTTATAGGTATTTATGAAAAGATACTCGAAAAAGCTGGTAATTTTGATTTTGGCACTCTAACTAATAGTTATTTTATTGAATAGATTTACATATAACTTGTACCCCGTCTAAATTATTATCTATAAAGTCGAGTCAGTATATTCCCAATAGCTATGGTAAGCTATATAGGGATACGGTTCTCTCTCTCGAAATAAAGAAATTGTCTCACTCCGTTCGCGATTGACGCCAATACGACCGATATGTCTTTAAATTTCTAGCGATGTTAAAATCGACAACAAAACGAGATTTAAATTAGCACACATTACATTACATTAAAATGAACAACCAGAAGAATTAAACAGTAACTTATCATCATAGATGTTCAAATTTATTTTTTCTTTCGTTAATAAGTCTAGCTTATTTTTAACACTTTAATTCATTTAAAACTCATGTTTATTGCTTTTTCTTTCCACAATGTTCTATGCGGCCGTTGTGATACTTGACACTTGTCATATTTCCCCACTTTAACAAATTTTTAACACACACAATTTGTATTTGCCACTATCAATATTCAAAACGTCATTACGTTAACAACTATTTAAAGAAAACGAGATAAACGTGACGAACATCATATAATGCAACCGGAAGTTATAATTGTATTAAAACTTTTAGAACACCCAATATTTTTACATCAAAACTCGATATACGCAAATTTTCGAAGGCAGAAGAAACTTCCCACTTAACAATTCCAAGTTTCAAGAGCCTTAAACATATATCCTTACCCGATTCGCTATTAAAAAACAATCACAAAAAAAATACGTAATAAATAAAAGAACGAATAACAAAATTGTATTTCAATAAGGCACAGGCCAACAAAAAACCTATTACACATTATTAGGCGTTTTGTGTTTACGTATACTATGTTAGTTATTGGTTCACTGAGCAGCAAACAATTTTATTATAAGTTTGGTTATTCCTTACATACTACAACGGAGATACATATCAACATGATTTCGAAGGAATGGTAAGGAGATAAGTTATTCAACATTAACGTCAGTTTACCACCACTTCTTCCTCATAGAACACAGAAGAAAATGTTTTGAAGATAGACAGTTATTAACAGTGTCGATTGCTAAAATAATCAATATCCAATTTTCCTTAACTCTCAGTTGATTTTACAGTATAGGGTAAGGTTAGCGATAAGAAGTATTATCCTTTGTAACATTCTACAAAAAAAAACCTAAAAAAAGTGATGGCGTTGTTGTACTAGAGGACTATTAAAAAATATATTTTCAAATTATAAGTAATCCAGATAATCTATCTAGTAAAAGCATTAAAACTAAATATGTATCCGTCAAGAAAGAAAAAAACTCGTATATTCGGCATATTTCGGTCAAGCTTTCAACAATGTATTCATAATTTCGAGAATATCGCGTCTTTGCTTCAATAACGTGTTATCTTAAAAAAAAGAACATTTTTTAAATTTACAATATACCAAATATACCATGGTTACTCTGTCTCTTACGCTCATTTAAGTTCGGTAATATTGGCGTCAGACATATGTACCGCGTTTTCATAAAAAATAAAATCAAACACGGAGATTTCAATTATCAAATTTAAAAAAAATGAGTTTTCAAACTTGTCACGTTATTGAAGCAAAGAAGCGATTTATTCATCATTTCGAGAATGTATTTATCATTTCGAGAATGTATTCATAATTTCGAGAATGTATTCATAATTTCGAGAATATATTCATAATTTCGAGAATGTATTCATCATTTCAAGAATGTATTCATCAATGCAAGAATGTATTCATCGTTTCAATAATGTATTCATCATTTCAAGAATGTGTTCATCATTTCAATTCATTTTTTGTAATTTTGTCTGCACAAAAAGAATAAATATACTGTTTTGTCATCACTCGTTTTAACGTAACAATTCGGTTAGTTAACAAAAAAAGTATCTTCTGGCCCATGTCCCCCGAAGAGGTAGGCCAGAGGTAACAACCAATGCTGGGTGCATATAGCCGAAGATACCCACAATGTGATAGGTGGCAAACCTTTCGCCAGCCGGACACTTTTCTAACCCTGGGCAACATTGTTTTTATCAAAAAACCAAAAAAAAAACACTTCTTTTTATTCCCCGACCCGGAAATCGAACCCGTGACCTCATGTGGCCAACACCGACACCGGAATACTAGACCACAGAGGCGCTTCAGTTAGTTGACATGTTATTTCTCTTCTACGAAGATAGCTTAATGAATTACATGACAAAAAATCGAAAATAAATACAGATTAGAGCCTGCTAACTGATCTTAGAATTTGAAGCGAAATAAATTATCTTTTGGTTTATTCTTTTGGACTTTCGTGGTCATCTAGATAAGGATTATTGCCATGCGAAGGTCATCATGACTAAGCGCATAAATTTTCTCATGACCATGATTCTTAGAACAGCACTAGTATATCGGAAAATATAAAACTGAACCGTCAATAATCTTGAGTTTTTTGGGTTGATTATACTTATTAAAGGTCTACCCCTCTACACAATTTAAAAACTTAATATTCTTTATTTTTAGGGTTATTTAGCTATAGCTCACTGGGAATATACCTACTTTTCTAAATTAGATATAGCTCCCTATGTTAGCTTTCAACAATCAGATAGTTTAAGAAATTTTTTCATACAAATATTTTCTTTTCATAAAAAATCTTCATAACTAGTATTCATTTGAAAGGATCAACAAATGGGGAAGTATAGAAAAGGTGTATAATGTATTTGTTGTGCCTAAACTTAATTCAGTTGTACCATAAATATAACTTCGTTGTCCCATCATAGAATCTAAACATATCGTTGTGCCAGAATATAATTCTATTGTACCATAAATATAACTCCGTTGTACCATCATGTAACTCTGTTTACAATAATTTCTAGTCTACTACTGGTGAACCAATAATTATAACGGTGGAATTCATCTTACAACATAGAGTAACACTCTTTTATGATTATGACTTTTCGTTACTGGACGGTTGTGGCTCGCTCAATGAGAACATTTGCATTGTTTTAATATTTTGCGATACATGTGTCTACAATACAACTTTTCTTTAAAAAAGTGTCATTTTATGAGAATACGACCTATAAATCAGATATTATGACTAGAAAATAAAAAACCATAGCGGTATTACTATTTGAGTAACAAATATTAGCGGTATTCCTATTTGAGTAATTAACATGAACGGTTTTCCTTTTTGGGTAATATTAGCGTTATTCCTATTTGGGTAATATTAGCGGTATTCCTATTTGTGTAGTAAATATAGGCAGTATTCCGATTTGCGTAAAAAATATTAGCGGTATTTCTATTTAGGTAATAAATATTCGCGGCATTCCTATTTGGGTATTAAATATTAGCGGCAGCCCTATTTTGTGTAATGAATATTAGCGGTATTCCTATTTGAGCAATAAATATTAGCTGTATTCCTATTAAGGTAATAAATGTTAGCAGTATTCCTATTTGAGCAATAAATATCAGCGGTATTCCTATTTGGGTATTAAATATTAGCGGTAGTCCTATTTTGTGTAATGAATATTAGCGGTATTCCTATTTGGGTAATAAATATTACGAGGTAATTTTCAGGAGACAGCTGTCAATAAGATCTAATTGCAACCCAGTTTCTACTAAGGGAAAGAAGAGCCTAGGTGTGTTTTTTGTATGTATATCACTACGCCGGTTCCCTAACGAGGTAAACAGAGTTAACTGAACGTCAAAAAGGTTATTTGGTGGTTGACGAGATAGGTAATAATCCCTAATACCACCGTTTGCCAAATTTAACTGCTAACAAAACAAAAATTCAATGCAGTTATTAATCCCTACTCGAGAAATTGTCCCCAGACATCGTGAGACCTCGTTTCGGCTGTAAAAGCGTAAAAAAATAACACAGGCATCTTTACCACTATATAAATAAATATGTATCGTCTGTCTGTATTCAATTTTTTTTGTCAAATCTAATGATAAATATTCGTTTTCATTCAAATTCGAAATTAATTTTACAACTTTGAAAATGTTGTGCCCGTCTATATGTCCCGTTATAACTCGAGAACGGCTAGACCGATCTTGATGAAAGTTTGTATATAATGAGAATGCGTGATTGCGCAAAAGATAGGGTAAAGTAATTTTTTATTGTCAATGAATTAACTGCCAGCTAACCGAGCTTGTGGTATAGTTCCCGGCATGGTTCTTGAGCGCTCGGCTATGGAGTGGGGACCGATTTGCGCACGGCACAATAAACCATATTATGGACGTTATACGTTATACTATTCACTTCTGCTCAAGTCAAGGTCAATGCTCAAGAAACGCGCCGATAAATATAACTAGTCTACTCACTATTATGAGGAAGAAAAATTTGTTTGTTTGTTTGTAATGGATAAAATCAAACACTAAAAAAGTATCTTCACACCTGTATCCTCGAAGAGGCAGGCAGAGATACAACCAGTGCA
Source organism: Apodemia zela (assembly GCA_018236825.1). NCBI lineage: Eukaryota > Metazoa > Arthropoda > Insecta > Lepidoptera > Riodinidae > Apodemia > Apodemia zela. Next base: position 8,608 of record DWBA01001623.1, read on the forward strand.
CCCACGATTAGCCGAAGATACTCGGTCCCACAATGTGAGAAATGGCAAGCCCATCGCCAACTAGGAACTTATTCAATCCCGGGCAACGTTGCTTTTATCAGAAAACTGAAAAAACTCATTTAAATTCCCCGACCCGGGAATCAAACCCAGGATCTCATGTGGTTAACACAGACACCGGACCACAGAAGCGAGAACTCAAACACTACTAAACCGATTTTAAAAATTCTTTCATCAATGGGAAGCCACATTATTCGGGAGTAACATACACTACTTTTTACCCGACGAATCAAAAGAAAGGTATGTTTTTGGGTCACGCGAAAGAAGTCACAAGCAACAGCTAGTATGTTATATTTTCGCATCTAAATTAATAGAGGATGAATAGTATCCACAAATATCGCAAAAACAACTGTATTGTAACAATCGGTAGATTTGTGCCATGGTACAAGCCACAAGTCCAGTATCACACAATATTAATTCCGTCTACGCCGGTGCGCGCGTGGCACACATCGACAATTTGTTTCCATTAACCTAACTAATCTCTTCCGCGTGGTCAGTACACCTTATGTGATCACTTCACCTGGAATTGAAATGTTTTTTTATTAATGCTTGTTTAAAAAGAACAAGCTTACGCATATGATGTGTAAAATCTTGACATCTAAGTGATTAAGTTGGTACAATCTGATAGCCAACTCTACCACCGCACGCGCTCATTGGTCAATTCAAATAGCGCGCTTATTGGTCTATTCTAATAGCACGCGTTCAATGATCAATTAAAATAGCGCGCGCTCATTGGTCAATTCAAATAACGCGCGCTCATTGGTCAATTCAAATAGCGCGAGCTCATTGCTAAATTTAAATAGGGCGCGCTTATTGGTCAATTCAAATAACGCGTGCTCATTGGTCAATTCAAATAGCGCGAACTCATTGCTAAATTCAAATAAGTCAATTCAAATGACGTGTGATCATTGGTAAATTCTAATGGCACGCGTTCATTGATCAATTCAAATAGCGCGCGCTCATTAGTCAATTTAAAAAGCTCGAGTTTGCTTGCTTGCGACGCATTTCACGAAATCACTACCACAAAGTGCAGGAAAGCGAGAGAAAAGATTTTACACATCAAATTACCTATATTTTTGCAATTTTTTTTAATCAATAACTTGTAAAAAGGCTTGTCCGACCCGAAAGGGGCTTATAAGCATGTCGATGACATTATCAATGAAATGATTCTATTTATAAAAACAAAAATTTTGTGATAATTTGAAATATGTATCTGTATTTAACTTTCAATTACGCTAAAATTTAGCGAATATTGACTATGCAGGCGCGGTCTCGCAGTCGCGTCTATGTCTGTTAGCCATTTTTGTACAGCATTTTGTGTGACCATACTTAATATTCGAAAGAAGGCTATCAAACAATGCCTTTGCGGATTGGACAGGTTCTTTAGTTTTTTGTTGTATATTTTTTGTTTTCTTTTAATAAGTAATAACTAAATATTATTGGACAAATTACACGAATTGATCCAACCACGAAAGTAAGCAAATTATTTGATTGTGATATGCGTGTTAATCAACGATACTAATACATAAAAATACTAAAAATATAAATAAGATCAAAAAAATTTGTCACAATATAGTTTTATCTAAAATTCGTGCATTTACAGGCAACAAAAAACTGATAGCGTAAAAGAGGC
>DWBA01001624.1:0-10296 GCA_018236825.1 Apodemia zela
ACTCTCAATAAACATTTAGGATTTTACGAATGAGTGAAAAATTATTTATTCTGTGTGTGTCATTCTGGATTAAATGGGGTCAACTGCGTTCTCCACATCAAAATTAGTTTTTATTATTTTAATCTTCTCTGGACTCCGTAACATGGTCCTACAGAGCCAGGATGTTAAGTTTGACCTGCGCAAATATTAATAAGGAGTAATATTGAAGATGAACTGTAAAAATACTTAAAACCATTTTACCCAAGAAAGTGATGAAGTTAAGTCGCTGCAATGGAAATATTTATGGTGGTGTAGTCTAGATTATCATAACCCAACACTCAAGTCTCAGGTATATCTAGTCTGTAAGAAACTGGTGTAGTTTCAGGTTAGTAACCACGGTTTCATTACCTACCTACTTATGTATTCGTAATTTGTAAATTGTAATTACAGCAAGACTTTCACGCAGTATTCTAGCTAGTAACCAGTTGCATTGTGTAATAAATAAATATTCATTTGTATTATTACAGCAGATATATATCTATGTTAATCTGCATTAGGAAATTTATTTGTTCACATTATTAATTAGTGCAATGAGGTATCTACCTACATGATTAGTAAGTATTGTAGCTAAAATTCTTGTCAGTGTTTAATGTCTTTTATATATCTTATAATTAAATATGTATTATGAGTAGGATTGTGTTTTGTTTATATAAAGAAAGCAATTATTTGTAAAAACTACACTTGCAGATTAGTTACTTAAATTATAAAATAAAAGTTATCTGTTGCCTAACTACATAGTAAAATAAAAAAGGTCACACTTTGTTTCTATGTCTAATTTATTGATATTTGCAATTATTTTAATTATTTCTACATGCAAATATCCTTAGTAATAAAGATAACTGTCAAATTAGGTAGTTGGTATAATAGGATTACACATATCTTCTATTTTCTAGTATTATTAATAACTTGTGTTTGTATAAATTCCAGGTGGAACTCACTTGTCTCCCAGAATGACTGAGGAAAAGGAATTAATTAAGAAGCGTGCTAGCTTCAAAGGTAGACTCACCATGTTCACAAATTACCTTAACGCATTGCAAGACCAAACGATCAATCCATCTATTATAAAAGAATTGCAGCTGCGGGTAAGTAAAATGGAATCGTTATATGAGCAGTACGATGAGGTGCAGTTGCAATTGGAGTGTTTGGTCGAAAATGCTGATTTGCAATACAGTGAGCGTTCCGAGTTTGAGAGTCTATATTATAAAACAATTGCTCAAGCTCAGAATATGTTAATTGCCTTCAATAAATGTAATAATGATAGTGATGATAAAGGTAGTCGGTGTAGTAATCAAAGGTTTGTTAAATTACCTACCATTCAGATTCCAAAGTTTAATGGCTCTTATGAAACTTGGCTCGGTTTCCGGGATACTTTTACTAGCCTTATACATAATGTCGATGAGATAGATGATATAAATAAGTTCCATTACTTGCGTGCATCTCTGGAAGGGTCCGCTGCTTTGGTAATACAATCAGTTGAGTTTTCTGCGAGCAACTATGATATAGCGTGGAAACTTTTGTGTGAAAGGTTTAACAATAAACGGTTGTTGATACAAAATCATGTCTCAGCCTTATTTAACATAGATCCTATTACAAAGGAGTCATCAGCTTCTTTAAAACATTTGATAGATTTATTAAATAAAAACTTACGAGCATTAAATTCGCTAGGAGAACCAACTAGTCATTGGGATACTCTATTAATATATATTGTTACTCATAAATTAGATCAGAAAACTTACCGCGAATGGGAGGAAGTCAAAGGTCGTGAAGAAAGAGATACATCAATAACCTTTGAAAAGTTTATGACGTTTCTACATTATCATGCCGACTTATTAGAAACTTTAGAATTGTCTCGTAATAATAATAATCAAGGCCCTGCTAATAAGCAAAGTCATAAAATAAAGGCTATGGTTTCGGTTCAAAATTTAAATAAGTCAAACGCTCAGTGTGATTCAAAGAGTTTTTGTCCCAAGTGCAAGGGTGACCATAATTTATTAACTTGTCCGCAGTTTCTCTCATTAAGTAACAACATGCGATTAGAGTTAGTACCAAGTTATAAGGTATGTTACAATTGTTTGCAACCCGGTCATTTTTCTAATAGGTGTAAGAAGCCAGGGTGCAAAGTCTGCAAACGTAGACATAATACTTTAATTCATGTAAATGACCGTAAAACAGGGACAAGTGACCAAAGGGGCAATAAACCATCTGAGAGTGTGCCCTCACCTACGTTTTCACCGTCAATTGCTAATCAAAATAAAGTGGTCTTATCCACTAGCTTAATATCTAGTAAAATACAGCATGATGTGTTATTATCGACCGCACTCATTAAGTTGAATGACAGTGAGGGTAATGAACATATTGTTCGTGCCGTTTTAGATAGCGGTAGTACATCATGTCTAATGAGTGAAAAACTGTGCTCTCGGTTAAATCTAGCTACTAATCAGGTGGATCGATCAGTCTTGGGTATTAATAATACCATATCGCACATAGGCAAAACGTGTCGGGTGAACATGAAATCATTAAATGATAGTTTCTCTACTGACCTTTATTGTTTTGTTTTGCCATCAATTACAAATAATGTGCCAAGACAAGAAATCCGTTTATCCGATTTGAAAATCCCTTCCAATATTTGCTTAGCTGATCCCAAGTTCTACAAACCTGCGGAGGTTGATGTTTTAATTGGTGCCGACCTGTTCTGGGATTTATTAGGGTCCCAAAAAATAAAGCTGGGTAATGGAAAACCTGTCCTCTGTGAAACTAGGTTAGGGTGGCTGGTCTCTGGCCCCGTTCAGAGTAGCACATTGTTATCACGAGAAATGAAATGTAATTTCACTAATATTATTACTCATACTGATTCCCAGATTGATGACATTCGATCAGATTTAATGCGATTTTGGCAGCTCGAAGAAGTTTGCTGTAAATCGTCTCATTACTCAGTAGAAGAGAAGCAGTGTGAGGAACATTTTATTCGACATACGTCACGACTTGACGATGGTCGTTTCTGTGTTAAACTGCCTCTCAAGCAAAGTCCTGAGGTTTTAGGTGATTCTTCTCAAAGAGCAGTGCACTGCCTGTCCTCATTAGAGCGACGATTAAAGAAGAACCCTAATTTAAGTAAAATGTATCATGATTTTATGTCAGAATATGAGTTGCTTGGTCATATGTCTGAACTCTCAGACCACAACTCAAAACTAAATGGATATTTTATTCCACATCATGCAGTACTACGTGAGAGTAGCACCACTACCAAACTTCGAGTGGTGTATAATGCAAGTAGCCCGTCTACTTCTGGGACTTCTTTCAATGACATCCAAATGGTTGGCCCGACGGTCCAGGACGATCTGTTGTCCATTTTGCTCCGATTTAGGCAACATAAGTACGTTATCTCCGCAGATGTGGAGAAGATGTACAGACAGATAGTCGTTAATCCTATAGATAGATACTTGCAACGTATTCTCTGGCGTCATGATGATAAAAAGCCCGTTAAGGTTTATGAATTAAACACTGTTACTTATGGTACAGCCAGTGCTCCATTCCTTGCTACGCGATGTATCAAGCAATTAGCCTTGGATTGCAAAATTGATACAATTGCTGAAATCATCAAACATGACATGTACGTTGATGATTTGTTGACTGGCAGTGATGATTTTGATGAAGTTATGGCTATACGTACGAATGTGACAGATGTATTCGCATCAGCTGGCATGCGTCTCAGGAAATGGAAATCAAACAAACCAGAGATTGTGTCTGAAAGCGTAAGGACAACTCTAGATTTAAATATAGGATCAAATGAACCAGACAAGTTATTAGGGCTTAGCTGGTATGCAGATCGTGATGAACTTTGCTTCCCGACAAATTCTATAATTTCTACAGGTCAGACTAAGCGGGGTATACTGTCTGTTGTCGCTCAAATCTTTGATCCGTTAGGCCTTTTATCCCCTTATGTGATATGCATGAAAATGTTGCTCCAGCAACTATGGTTAAATAAGTCTTCTTGGGATGAACGGTTGACTCCAGAGATAGAATCATGTTGGAACAGCCTTGCCATGTCTTGGTCATTGTTAAATGATGTCCGTGTTCCGCGGAGAGTGATTTCAGATTCATATGAGGATCTACAATTACATATATTCACTGACGCTTCTGAGAGAGCGTATGGTGCTTGCGCATATCTTCGCAGTATCGCTGAAAATGGTGAGAACATTTCAGTTCGGTTGCTGATGGCTAAAAGTCGTGTAGCACCAATTAAACCCACAACTATACCAAGGTTGGAGTTATGTGGTGCTTTAGTAGGAGCGCGCCTTTTTGAAAAAATTAAACAGTCGCTTCGACTAAAGTTTAGCAGAGTTTATTGTTGGACTGATTCCACCATTGTACTAGGATGGTTACAAACATTGCCTTCAAAACTTCAGCCCTTCGTAAGAAACCGGGTATCTGAGATCTTGGAATCTGCGGGCAATTGTGAGTGGATACATGTCCCCACTGACAAAAACCCTGCAGATTTTTTATCCCGTGGTGTAGATATTGGTATATTAAAAACTTTAGATATGTGGTGGCTAGGACCCGAATTTTTAAGGAATAAACACTTAAGGTGGCCTTCTCAACCCAAAAATACTGATACCTTGCCAGAAACTCGTCCCGATGTTTCATTAAATGTCATTGCTGACAATGGAAATAATAATGTTTATAATTTTATTGATTTTACGCGTTTTTCTAATTACTCGAGGCTCGTTCGTTCCGTAGCATATGTTTTACGTTTTATTAAATTATGTAAAAGGCAACATGTAATCACATCATTCTTAAGTAATGAGGAACTGCAAGATGCTTTAAATGTTATTGTTTCAAAATGTCAATACGAAACCTTTATAGAATACAAATTATTATTAGAAAACCATGCTTTGCCTAAGAAGAGCCCTTTGCTCAAATTTAATGTCTTCTTGGACGAGAATAATGTAATGCGAGTTGGGGGTCGCCTCGACAATTCAGATTTTTCTTATGATAAAAAACACCCCATATTGATACAGTCCACTCATATTTTCACGAAGTTATTATTCGAATTTGAACATAAGAGGCTAATGCATGCCGGACCACAGTTGTTACTCGCTACAATTAGAGAGACCTTTTGGCCCATAGGAGGTCGAAACCTAGCGAGAGCCTGCTATCACAAATGTGTGTTGTGTACTCGTATAAAGGGTAAGATACAAGCCCCGTTGATGGGTAACTTACCGAAGCAGCGCCTTCTTTCAGGCTTTCCCTTTGAAACGGTAGGCGTCGACTATGCGGGTCCGATGTTAAGCGCTAGTCGCCAAGGTCGCGGTTGTCGGCTGGTAAAAGTATACGTAGCGGTTTTCATTTGCTTTGCCACTAAGGCAATTCATTTAGAGTTGGTAGGAGATTTAACAAGCAATAGTTACTTGGCTGCATTAAACAGATTTATTTCTCGGAGGGGTAAACCCGTTACTATATTCTCCGATAATGGCACCTCTTTCGTAGGCGCATATACCGACTTATCTAAGTTTCTAAAATCTAATTGCGATGCGTTAGGTCAAAGGATTGCGAACGAAGGTATTAACTTTAGCTTCATACCGGCATATACTCCTCATTTCGGTGGTCTCTGGGAGGCAGGTGTTAAGTCCACAAAATACCATTTAGTCAGAGTGTTGGGCAATTGTAATTTGACCTACGAAGACCTTAACACCACCCTCGTTCAAATCGAAGCTATTCTGAACTCGCGGCCACTCACACCACTCTCATCAAATCCTGAGGACTATAACCCGTTGACGCCAGGACATTTCCTCATTGGACGACCGCTCACATCTTTACCACAACGAGATTATTTTAACGTTTCATATGATCATTTAACCAGATTTCAACGTATAGCACAGCTCCGCCAGCATTTCTGGGTGAGATGGAGTAAGGAGTATGTTGCAGAATTGCAACAGAGAACAAAATGGCGTTCCTGTAAGGATGGTCTGAAGCTGCATACCCTGGTGGTAATAAAGGAAAATAGTCTGCCGCCATTGAAGTGGAAAATGGGCAGAGTTATTGCGGTGCATCCCGGCCCTGATGGAATTGCACGTGTTGCTGATATCAAGACTGCTGCAGGAGTCATTCGGAGAGCATTTAGCACGATTTGTCCTCTCCCAGTAACATCAAGTTTGGGTTGAAAGCTAGGCTTCCAACGCCCGGGGGCATGTTGCGGCAGCGCCTGTTAATTTTGTCGTGCAACGTTCATATTCAAATATCACTCTCAATAAACATTTAGGATTTTACGAATGAGTGAAAAATTATTTATTCTGTGTGTGTCATTCTGGATTAAATGGCGTCAACTGCGTTCTCCACATCAAAATTAGTTTTTATTATTTTAATCTTCTCTGGACTCCGTAACAATGTAACACTTACGAATCTACAATATTTGTCAAAATAGTAGAACAATCATAATTCATAGTTATGAAATCTGTGGTGATCTCCATTGTTAAATTTCAGCATTTATAAACTTTAACGCTTTCTTCTTTCTTGCAAAAAAATGGTATCTACCAGTTATTATAAATAAATAGATAATAGATAAACAGTAATAAATTTGATCAATATTAATCATCCAAGGAATTTGACCTCCATCAAGGTTTCACTAGAACCAATCAGCAACATAATACACTTATCTACAATTTCACCTTGCAAATTCCTAAAAAGCCATACAACAACTGATAATGTTTCCATATAAAATGTATTATCAGGCATCAGCGTATATCATTATTGCGGATATAAATATGGCAGTACATTCGTTTAACTTAGTGGGGGCGTATGATTAGAAATCGATAAACGTATGCGTCATTTCAGCTTATATTAGAGGCAGGCCACACGATATTATGTTGCGACGGTGCGGCGCCTGAGTGTTCCGCCATTATGTCAATACATGTTATTGTAGTGTTCTATCTTGAAGGGTATAGCAGGACATGATAACTCGTACATGAGACTAAGTCGAAAGACTGCTGCATAGCTATAAATTTAATATCTTATATTATACAGTATGCCCCGGAAATGCCCTTAAAAGCCGAACGTTGGTCATTGTACTCAGTGTAGAATCGAAGATATGATTTTGTTTAACAATAAAATCTCACAATCTCACGAGCACGACCCTAAGTAGTGACCATTTTGGAATAGAAGAGCGAGATAGAATCATAATCTTGGCTAAGACGACGCCATTCGTTGACTTAGGGTTGCTTAAATTCGTTGACATAGACATAAATTAATAACGTTTTTTAATTTTATATGAAAGCATAAAAAAAATCCGAGTTAGATTTTTTTAAATATTTTTCACATAAGCTACACAATGCGTATAACAGCTATGGCCTGGCTTCTTATAGGCTTACTGGGGCACACTATGTAGAGATACGGATTATCATGCACTAAAACTTGAAAATTACAAATCACTACATTCAATAGATAGCTAATTGATAGAATCCAATATCTTCTCCGACTTTTCCTTGTCCTTGTCCTTATTGAAGAAACGTGAGAAGTTCTCCTAGTTTAATGGAACTATTCCAGAAATGTTCATTCTGGAACATCAAACTTTTGAAATCGCAGCGGTAGAAATGCGACGGGAACGCAACGTGTGGCCTGAATCTAACACTTTAACTATTGTTATTTCATCCATTGTCCAGACCACAACGTTATCTTTTGTTACACATTTAGTTTGTCGGTAATCCCAATTCGTTGGGATTACATTGTCCCATTTCGTGCTAAATCTTTCCAGCTGTTTTCGTTCACATTGAATTTAGATAATTGATTTTACAAAACAAATCTATCCTCTAATGATATGAACATCTGTTTTGTTTCAAATTCTCTTTAATGTTTTGTACAGATGATATTATAATGTCCCTCTGCCATACATTAAACATGAAGAAGCTCAATTATTGTTGCTAAGAACTAGCTAATGCTTTAAGTATGGAAAACTACTTATTCTTTATGCATATTAAAGCAATTCTCAAACATGTTAAGTCTGCAGCTTTTTATAAGGTTTAAAAAGGGATCAAAAATATTATGATCACTCCTTCCACCACTTACATTAATTTAATGCCCGGTTCCTGTATTAGTAAAACGACTAGTTTGAGTTACGAGTAGTAACATTTTTTACGAGGCGTAAGCTACAAATTGCTTTTATAAATGTCAAATTACCAAATGTCCAAACAACTTGTGGAACGCCTCGTTATTATTAAATTGGTTGTTAATGGTTACGGCTATGAATGAACGATCGTTGATTATAGGAACTCGGCATAAGCTAACGTTCATTGCACCAAGCTTAAATACTTTAAAAAACTTGAGGCTAATGCCTTCGCCTCTATAGCTGTCTAAAATATCTACGTCAAACTCGTTGTCCTCAGTGTATTCACCTGTGAGTTAACACCCTTGATTCGCCGTCTATCGATCATTAAACATGGCCACCTGTGTAACTTATTGTGATTCATTTATAATACAAATATACTTTATTTTTTATATTATGATGAAGCAAAGAAGCAGATGGCACTCCTGATGAAAAGATACCACCATCGCCTATAGACATCAAAGATGTTAATGTTGCATTGGTATCCTTGTAGCGGAATATTAATGCCACATGCATAAGTTGATAAAATTATGCGTGTGGCATGTTATCTTATCCTCCAAACTAGAACACGATAGTGACAAGCATTAACGCTATTGCGGCAGTAATAGGTATGGCGGTGGTACCAGAACCGGGCGAGACGTTGCAGAACTCTACTACCTAGTAGTCACGATGGTTGTGACAAGTATAGCCAATCTTTTCTATTTTACGAACTGCTTGGCAAAATGGCAGATGATCTATTTTTTGACTATAGAGGGCCCGGACCAGCCCGGATTAACACAATAGTTATTTCATCAGCTTTGTTAATGAATTTCGAAAAATTCTTTCTACGCGGACATAAATTGCATCTTTTCTTTGAACGTATATAACGTAGGCGACGTAGAATCGTCGATAACCGTACTCTTTCTAATCAGCTTAATTCTTTAGCAGTGCGAAGAGGTTTTGGTTCTCTCTGTCTCTCTTCTTGTATTTCATCGTATATCATTTACAAAAGAGTATTTTGACTAGTTTCAGCTATTGGGTTTATCATGGAATATTACGTACCCTCCCAAACAAAAAAGTTTTTTAAAATCGGTTCATAAATGACCGAGAAAGGTAACAAAAATAAAAAAATACAGCTGAATTGATAACCTCCTTTGGGGAAGTCGGTTAAAAATATCTTATATAAATTTACCCCCAGTATATGTATGCTTTGTTCGCCGTCTTTGAATAATTAAATCTTTTATTAACAGCCACCTGTGTTAAGCACTATAAATCATCTAATACAAAAATACATAACTTATATTAACACTTGACAATGTTTTTTATATTTCCGTAACTCAGGTTATGATAGAAATATTATTACTAATTAGATTATACTAACACACACGTAATGAATTAAGCTTCGTAACAAATAAGTCGTCTAATCGTAATTCGTTATTTAAATGCGTATGTTGTGTTGTTTAAGTTGGTGGCATTTTGTCACATATTTCGCCCGTGTTGATCCGAGTTCAGTTTAAAGAAAGGACTATCTGTTACTATGCCAGGCAGTTCGTAAATGGCTAATGATTGGCTATATGTGTCACTACCATCGTGACAGCTAGGTGGTAGAGTTCCGCAACTTCTCTGCCAGGTATGGTACTACCGTCTTACCTATTCCTGTCGCAATGGGATCAGTGCTCGTTACTATCATGTTCCGGTTTAGAGAATTAAGTAGCCGGTTAACTTATGCATGTGTTATGAGCATAACCATTCCGCCACTTTGATAACATTATTGGTGTCTATAAGCGATGGTTATCTCTTTCCATCGTGAGGAGAAACCACCTACTTATTTGCTATCTTATGATATAAAAAATACCTTTACCCTATAATTTATTACACAATACACATATTATACACACACACACACACATATTATACACACACACACACATACATGTATGCATGAGTGCACGCACCCATGCACTCATATACATACACGTACAAATAGAATGGGTCGTTTATTGCATTGCTAATGTATTTGCCTAATATGTAGCATATATGGCTATTTATTAATGAAACAATGATCAAACCCGGTCAAACCATTTAGAACGATTCAATCTATTCGAACTGTTACAACCCTACCATGCTAGGCTTTTGGCTAACTCACTACCATTGTCAGCAGACCACCCAAAAGTGCTATCCTA
>DWBA01001625.1:0-10296 GCA_018236825.1 Apodemia zela
AAACGTATATACTGCCTTCGTGACTACTTGGTGGTAGAATTCCGTAAGATCTCGCCGGGCTTGATACAACCGTCTTAAATGTTTCTGCCTGTTCTGGTTTAGTGCTCAAGGTAGCCGGTAAACTTATGCATTTGGCATTACATGAGGCAATGCACCTTCATAATCTTTGGTGTCTACGAGATATAGTAATACAGCCCATCGTCGTTAGAGACCAAACATATTTAATTGATAAAGCATATTATACTTTAGAGGAATATAATATGTCTGATAAATAAAAGTGACTCTTACAGTTATAATATCGCAACCTATTGCCATCGGGGACCCCTTTGTTTGATCTGTATTTTGCTATTTCAATTTAATAATTATATTTAAAACCAATAAACATATTACATATTGTATTAGTGATCACTAAATTTTAAATTTAGTGATCACTAATACAATTTGATAAATATTATTACATAATAAATTATAATATATGATATTTTTTTAATTATTAAAACTATAATAAGATTGATGATAATACTAAAGGACATTTATAATATTTACAATTGTATATCATCCTCTCTTCTAAAACAGTTTGTAGTGCCCTGCTGGGTCCATAATGCATGACTATTGTTTGACATGACAACTTTATCTCATTGTGGACTGCAAATAAATAAATAAGTTTCGTAGATGTCTGAACATGTTATTGGTGTATTACCATCCATGTAACGGAGATCCAATGCCATGTATGCATCAGTTTTCCGGCTATCTTACTTTCCAAATTGGAACACGATAGAGACAGGCTCTGACGCTATTGCAGCAAGTAAAGGTAAGGCGGGGGTACCAAGGCCGGGCGACATGTTGCAGAATTCTACCACCTCGTAGTAACGACTATAGATGATATGTTTGACAGATCTTTCGGTATAAAGATCACTTATGTGAAGACAGAATGTTTGGATAGTAATGTAAAAATGTAGAGTGATAACTCTAAATCCCTATATAAATATTTTGGATTTTTTTTGTCTTCGTCTTCCTATTACGATTTGAATGTGCGACAGCGCTTGAAGGAGTATACTAATCCCTTAATATGTCTCGTAACCCGATCATTTTATATCAAGCTTTAAACGAGGATTGGATTTGTTCGAAAGCATATCAGTTATGCCTTTAATACGTTCATAATCGCTTCCAAATTGATGTTAGCTATAAAATTTTAATTATGTGGTATTCCAAATGATTTTCAATCGGGTGGATTTACAGCTGAGTATTATTTTTTCATATATCTAAGGTTATTTGTATTTTGTTTAAAGAAAACGACTAAAGCAACAAAAAGCATACAATGAATAACAACATGTCAAATTATTTACAAAAATTACGTATATTACTTAAGTTATTTTTTAAGTTCCTTGGGTTCTTTTATAAATAAGATTTATAAATCGTTTAAAATTTGTAATTATTTGCAAAATTAATCATGTTATTCACAGCAGTTAAAAAATACTCGATATATAATAATCGCTAGGGTGAGAAATCACTAACCAAAAGAAACCTGCATGTTAAAAAAGCGAATAATTCGGTTCATAATTAAACTGCTGAGAGTTAGTTTCGAACTAAGTTCTACCATGTTTGAAGCGCCAAGCTAGGCGGGAAAAATGTCCGACCAACACTTACTATCGTGCGTTATATTTATTTATTAGTTATACAGTGAGTAACAAAAACATTGGGAGACCTGAAAAGATAAATATGGGAGGTCGATATACTTATCAAAATAGTAATAAAATTATTCCATATTCAAAAATATTTTATTTTAAAATGCTCGTTTTTAGAGTTCATTTACCTAGAATAGAAGCAAATATTTTAAACAGGGCAACACTATAGTGGCGTCTGTGATGTCGTAGTAGCCTCTGTTCACAACAGGCTATAAGTGTTTGTTAAAAGGCCGACATTTTGTGTGGCCATAAGTACTATTAAAAATTAAGTATTTTGATCGGGAAAATTACAATAACTACACATAATATGGGATAGTATTGAGCTAGCATTTGTAATACCTTTGAAGTTCGGCCAGGGTTTTTGTTACGCATTGTATATTAGAAAGAGACAGAGAAAGTGTGTGTTGGCCGTCCGCGTCATAATACAATTTTATTACCATTCCTTTACCTTGATAGGGGTTGTCTAGACGACCCTTATTAGCTTAGGCTAAAATGACGCCCCGCCCCCAACTTAATTATTTAATTATTTAATTAAGATGTGAGTGCAAATATTAATAATGACAAGTAATCTTTAGCTTAAACAAAATTGTGTCTATATTTTAAATTTGCTTGTGAGTATAAACGTTGTAGTTAGACGCGTTATTTCAACTCAGACGAGCTCTACTTAATAATACACAAAAAGTAATAAAAAGAACTTCGTTCCGATCGCTGACATGTACGACACCTCTCCTAATTAGAATATTGATTTTAAGCTTTTATGGGCTAAATTGAGAATAATTTATTTTATCTTTTAACCAATTCGCTCTGAAGTATGGACGATATTACTTTCTGCTATAAATAATTTCATATCAATTTAATAATTGAATTAGAAATTGGAACCTCTTAGTGTTGTGCTGTGAAACATGACTATATCATAGTTGTATTTAAACCATCGAATGTATGAACGTTACTTATGTATACTGTTACTTTGTAAATATCAAGAGTATCGATGTTATTGTAATTGATCGAAATCCAATAAAATTCTAGTGAGATATTTGTTAACTAGTTTAATTGTAGATATGTTGTTTGTGTAGGTGAATTTATTTGTATATTACATTGTTAAACTGCACTAAAATATAATGTCACTTATCAGAAAAATTATTATATTGAAAATACCTCTCAAAAAAATTGTATCTTGTGTAGTAGAACCACGAAAATAAGTTACGTCGGAATTTAGTGTGAGTATTATTTAAGTGTTCTATTATTTATATATGTTTTGATATTAAATCTAAGCCTGTTTTAACAAACTATTTGCATAGTTTTACTAAAGCTTTAAATATTTGAAAATTCTCTGAGTGATGACGTCATTAATTAGGCTGAATAGTCTAATTTCTTTGCCAGGAACAAAAGAAAACACATAAAATTTTCGTCTAACTAGGTATTTCTCTCAGCATAGTATATAGAAAATTGGAATAAAATGTAGCCTATGTCACTCAGGAAATATGACTTTTTAGTGTTGAAAGAATGTTCAATCGGTTTAGTAGTTCCAGAGATTACTTGCTACATATTAACTCACACATATACAAATTTTACCTTTAATTAATATATATGAAGTATTTAGTCACTGTTTATAACATTTAATGTATTTCTTTTTTTCTATTCCTGGCGAAGACAAAGTTATTCAGCTTACTTCGTGACGTTATCACTTAAATGAGTTAAAAACTCATAACAAAAAAATGCTGCGCGTAAAACAAAACTAGTCAAACAGGTTGTTCAAAATAGTTCAATAGTTTGAACAATAAGCGATATATTTTTTCCTGCGCAAACGCACTGCATTATAATTAGCTAAACAATGCCAACTGTGCAGGGACATTGTTGGAACTTATTTTTGTGGTTATATTATTAAATTCTATTTAAAAAATGTATGACTGAAAGGAAAAAAACAATATTATTTATATGTTTACACTGAGGAAGTCCATATTAATTAATTGAAATGTTAATTAATTGTTATACGGTGAGTATCAAAAATCCTGTCCGATCGACAAACATTATTTGCTAGATTAATACGTAATTATTTCGATACCCATAATTTCATTTGTCGTAAGGGACATTTTACCGTACTTTTACCACAGTATAAAGACACAGTAGTTCGACGCCTTTGATATCGGAGTGAATGCCGACAAAGTCTAGAGTCTAGACAGTGTATGGCGGCTATGGTTGTCATAAATAAACAATACGATTTCATATAAGTAATATTTATGTAAATTATTTTACAAAATTCAATTAAATAACAACGCTTAAATGAAGTCGGCTAACAATCACCGATCACGGCGGTTATCTATACTAATATTATAAAGCTAAAGAGTTTATTGTTTGAACGCGATAATCTCAGGAACTACTGGTCCGATTTGAAAAATTCTTTCAATGGGTCATGCGAACGAAGTCGCGGGGTACTGCTATTTTGGAATAAAACCTCTGGAAAACTGCAAAACATAGACCATGACCCTTATAACATCCTTAAATTCGGGTTTAAATGAAAAATTTACAATGATTAAAACAAATGTTTTTTCGATGATGAATGATGGGTTGTCCCTTACGACAATTGAAATTACAGATTGAAATATTTGCTTTATTTATGGGAAAGTTACTGAATTTTGTTACTAAAGTGGTTTATTCTAAAATAGGATATTTTTGTAAGTACAATAATTATTTTATTCGATTTTCGATAATCTCATTAAGGCATATAGGTAATATGCCTCTTCCGAGTTGTACAGGGTTTTTGTTACTCATTGAATACATAGATTCATACACATATTAGAAAACGTAAAGAATAAAAATTACAATTTGTCTTTCTGTTAGAAAAGAAAGGCTATTAAAACTTAAAAAAAATGATAATTCGTCTGGTAGAATAACTATGATTATTTCGATGTATTGTTGTGATTAATGTTGCTGATTTCAGCAAGCTGCCCCCTAATTTATGTAACAAAACGTCAATCGCGTTGAAGCGCTTGGGGCTGTTACACACGTAAAAACGATATAACGTCGCGTGATACTACGATGCGGCATAATGTGTAAGAAAAAGTGTGAGAGCCCTAAACGCTTCAACTTGATTGACGTTTGTTACGTGAATCGGGCCCCAGTATGTATTTGAGTGAATGTAATGAACGAAGATTGTACGTAAAGGAATGGCTGCGACCGTTATGTCTTTTGTATATTCACAAACTTTCAGTTTTCATCTGGGTTAGTAGACCCTATCCAATATAAGCTGAACTCAATGAGTTAGACTGAAACAGTGAAGTGAAAATGTTATCTCACTCTCTCTCGCATTCCTTGTACAGATCAGCTCCGTGAAAATATATTTGTTTGGTCTATATAGCCACAGTATAAAGATGCTACAGTATGGAAACTATGACTAGTTGATAAAATAATTACCTACGCTCCATTCAAGCAATAATGTTGTCATGTCAATGTACTCACTACTGACAGCATCGCGACAACCGCTTAGGTATCTCATCGATGCGCATGTTTGTATGAGTGAGCCGTTTTGAAAGTTTGTAGGTAGTTTCCGTACTGTTGCTTGCATATTTATTTGTACTGTGATATAATGCGGGTAGATGTAAAACAATGATTCCTATTTCTCGCAAACAAGAAGACAGTGTGATCGCGTAAAAACTTGTCTAATATTTGTTTGTAGGATTTGTACACCTGTCTTTTCTAGTATTTTTAGATGGAACATATTTTGGACACGGGTCTTTGGGGCCAATTTTTTTCAAGGAGCTCTTAAGCTTTTCTTCGTCGTTCTACGCCCGTCTATGAGCTTTTGTTGGGGGAATATGTACTTTAACGTATACTTTTTGATATTATTTAACTGCTTAGATTGGAAGAACAAATTAGTATGGATAAGTGAGTCAATCTCATCATCAATCAAAATTACTTATATACGTATTTAACGTATAATAATTACGAACATATGTAAATACATATATTTTTCATTAAAAATACACAAGAAAATAATTAGTTGATGCAGGAAGTTTAAAAATATCTTTATTATCATCTTAAATAATCGTTAGTAGTGGATTATCTCCTTTGTCGTGAAAGGCGACTGATTGGCTATAAGTGTCACTACTAGGTGGTAGAGTACCGCAACATCTCGCTCGGGTCTGGTACCACCGCCTTATCTATTCCTGCCGCAATAGCGTCAGTGCTTGTCATTGTCGTGTTCCGGTTTGGAGGTTTATGCATGTGCCATTGTCATCCCGCCTCGCGGGTAACAACGCACCATTAACGTCTTTGGGTCTATAGGCGTAGGTTACTGTTTCCATCAGGAAAACCATCTGCTTGTTTGGTATCTAATGATTTAAAAAATATGATATGAAATAAACATCAAATAAAACTTAACAATCATTGTTGACTATTGTAGTGTCAACACTTTTACAATTATTGCCGAATCGGAATTGACCTAAGCCGTGGGCAAAATGTAGTCTTATGAATTTCGTTAAATAGATTTTAATTGATTCAAAAGCAACCACTAATTGTGCGGTCATAGATTACCTACTAATTAGCGTATAGTCTTACCAGCTCACCTGCGCAGCTTCGCCCGCGAGTAGGGTAAATATCATCAATATAATCTTTCAAACAAACTTTCTTCTATATCAGGCTCTTACAGGTTGACTTTTGAAAAAACTATCCAATGTTTTACCCAGGGTTTTCAAGTATCTCCTTACCAAAATTCATCCAAATAGGTTCAGCGGATTATCCGTGAAAACATAACAGACAGATAGACAGACTTTAGCATTTGTGTTATAAGTATTGAATAAGATCCGGTTTACGTTAGGTAATTTTACATGTTGCTCAGCAAATTCTTCTAACTTGTTCTTCCAGAAGGAGTTTAAATGGGTCTCATTTCAGTGGCGGGTCTTAAGTGATGTGTTGTTAATTTATTAGTTGTAGTGTTAGTTCGACATTTAAGGTGTGGTGACTAACAATTGATTCTATAAATTATGTCAATCATTTCGATATGTGATTTTATACAATATTATAGTTAAAACAACAGTTCAGTCGAAAACGTCCTACAGGTGATATAGAAAAATACACTCTGTATAATTTTAGATAGCTTAAATTAGATGTTGGTTTTAAAATACTAAGTTATTCTACACCTATTGCATTGAACTATCCATAAAAATCATTTATTTTAAATATTCGGACTTATATATTTGAATGTATTTGAACATAATCAAGAAGAATATACATATATACAATACATTTACAACGCACATACTCTCGATATGGCTTTGTTTACTCACCCTCGTTACATTTTATATATATTATTTATGTAATCGAAGCATATTTCGGTACATTAAGTTGAAAAATTTTCATTACAATAAAATTAACATAATTTATAAATTCTTAAGGAATGGCGTAAATTAGGGCAAAGGTATTAATTTTTAAACGGTGTGTGTAGACTAATAGATGTTTTTAAGATTTAGAAGATTTTAGTAACACAGTATTGAAACTATCCACATTTAAAGATTATAAAAAGATTTGCTGTCGGGATGACCCATGAGACTAAAACCCAGTCCGATCGCAAAGGCATTATTTGGTAGCATCAAAACATTCATATATGAGTAATTTTTTGGATATTGATAGATTAATTTTCCCGAACAAAATAATTAATCTTAAATGATATTTTTGAATATTACCTATGGCAACACAAAATGTGACATGTAGCCTTAGTAACGCCTACACAAAAACGTGACGTGATTTTGATTCAAGATGAATTTTAACAAATATTTTAAAGTGGACACCACTTAGGTAGTTTAAATATTTATTAAATTCATTATTAAAAAAAATGTTTGTTAAAAATTAGGTAATTTGAAGAATAACTGCAAGCATTTTAAAATACCATAATATCAAATAAAAATTAAATAACATTTTTTTGACGTAGGTGCACATAGGACGTCAACAAACACGAATATAAAAAGTTACAGAAAAATAGAAAAGATAAGTTTTATAAGATAAGACAAAATATAAATATAAAAGTCAAGTCACCCAGATTGTTTTCTTTTCTACAGAAATGACTAATATTTTTGAAAAATATGTAAAAACATGTAATCGGAAATGTATAAAATCAAAACGTTTATATTTTCCGTTAATATAATCATTTTGCTGTTTTATTTTTTGCAAATTTTATAGACCTGAATATATGTTTTATGTGAGTCAGGCATGGTGTTTGATATTTGTTCTTTGTGATGTAGTAGATTCCACACATACAAAAATCTTTAAATACATGTCATGTCATTAGCTTACATGTATTCTTACTGAAACGTCCCGATAGCAAACATTTTATAGAAAAAATATTGTGTTTAATATATTTAACTTAAGCGTTTATATTTTAAACATAATATTCGATTCGCTTTGATCATTTATTAATTTCACATATTTAATAATATACATTTAGTATATTTTAATTATCTTTTGACTTAATAAGGGGTAATCAGTATCTTGATTGGAATTCTATAGTTTATTTCTATGTGAGAAACTTGTGCGATAGTCACAATGAGATAATACGTAAGGCCAATTATCACTAG
Source organism: Apodemia zela (assembly GCA_018236825.1). Taxonomy (NCBI): domain Eukaryota; kingdom Metazoa; phylum Arthropoda; class Insecta; order Lepidoptera; family Riodinidae; genus Apodemia; species Apodemia zela. The sequence goes on from DWBA01001625.1 coordinate 8,252, forward strand.
TTAGTTAAATGTTTACTGAAACTGTTACGAGATTTCTACTTTAATTTCTATTAACGTTAGTAATTAAACATTCTTTACGGACCTGTTTTTTCTACTTAAGGCGGAGATTATTTTATATATTATTAAATATCAATCAGATTGATTTTGAGTAATTTAACAAACTCTTCTAATATAGACGCGCCTAAATAAATGTATTAAAGAAGATATTACACTACATAAATAGCGTATTAAAACTTTGTTTTTGGGAATACAATGAATCGCTTAGTTCTACGTTATGCGACGTATTTGCATCAATATTTTACTTTTATGAACTATAAAAACATATTGAAGTTTCGTGAGAGGTTTGTGTTGGCTAAATACCTGACAAAATCATCTTTAGGTGGCGGTAGAAATAATCCACCAATCATTGGCATCAGTATGAAATGGCTGAGTCATCCATTAAACGTGGTTTATGTAAATAGTTGACAAATCCAGTACTGACAAGTTTGAGCTTAAGACATTCAATAAATTGAACATTATCTCAGTACACAAAGATTTTTTTTAAATTCTTCAATAAATTTCCAATTTGTTCACGCGTAAAACAAATTGTCTAAGTTAAATATAAGTTCTATATTTAAAACTTTAAAATGGCGACTGTCTGTCGCAGTATAATCTCCGTCGTATCTTATATACTTTCACTACTTACATTCCAGAATCGATATTGTAAAATCTGATACAACATGATATACTGTATATTTGTTATCCTACCAAATATGTTGCCACTGTAATAATTCATAGTTTTATTTATGTTAAAGCTTAATATATTTAAGGTCTTGCATGGAAATTTTGGCTGTAAGATTCTAAAAACATCGCGCATGGAGTATATGTTTAATTTATTGTTTTAGTTTAATCTCGCTCTATGAAATGGAGTCTCCATTTACATAGCGAGATTAAACTAAAACTAGTTTATTACTAGACTTGTCTATAAATGGAGACTAGGTAAGTCTTAATTCTGGGTTTTTTCAGGCTTCACAGACAAACTTTATATAGTATAGTATTAATTATGCAATTACATACATATTCTATCGAGAGTGCGACCGATACTTAAAATGGCAACAATTTCCATGTTAGACAGTTTTACACCGGCATAATAAAAATACTGTTCGGTAAGTGATAATAATGCCGGAAATTAACGACGACGACGAGATAAGAGTGATAAAAAAATATTTTCTTTTTATTAAACTAATTCTGATTATTTGACTTTTATAACAATATACGTTTGAGCTAACTTTGGTACATTTCTATTACAAATAATGTAATATATATTCTGTACGAATATGTACTTTATATGATTGCAAAGCTGATGCACCACAACAAACGAATACAAAATAAAAGTCACAAGTCATTAATGGTCATTCATCGAAAGTATAAAAAATTATTGGAAGTTGAAGTAATATCCTTTTAAGGAAGAATCACATTGATTTATCCTTCAAAGGATATTACTTCATCCAAATGGGTTTATTGCTGATGAGGTTATTTGAACAATATTGTCACTGTAACTGTGTTAAAGCATCACTTATAGGCAATACCACCCGACTTTACAACGAGAAGCCCTGTTATGCAATTACAGGTACAAATTACAACAAAACATTCAATTTACGAGCGCTTTTATAAAGTAAATAATACATTCCCATTTTATAATAGCTTTTCACGGTTATCTCTTATAGAACAGTATTTTTAATCGAACAATGCGAAAACTTCACAAGGGATTTAAATACATAATATATGCAATATAAAATTAGATATCTATATTTTTTTACATTTCTAGATAGTAAATAATATGTACTTATATTTTGTTTATAATAAGCTGCAGTGTCAAATATGTTAATAATAAACTCGGAATTATCGAATTAACCATAATTCATTTATAAAATCTATAATCTATCACGTTTAATAAGGGGCCGTTCATAAAATACGTTCGCATACAAGGGGGGGGGAGGGGTCTGGCTGAGCGTGACAAGATGTGACAAGGGGGGACGGGGGGTATACGGCAACGTGACGTTCGC
>DWBA01001626.1:0-10296 GCA_018236825.1 Apodemia zela
ATTAGCGAAATCGGTTCAGCTGCTCTCGAGATTTGCGCTTAGCAACACATTCAGCGATTCATTTTTATATTATAGATCGACGCCGTTTGTATAACCACGGAACATGCAAATTGAGTAGGTACCTACCTACGACATTGAATACAATTATTCCCCCTTGTTGGTCTAGGCCCTCCTTTGAAGAACAGATCAACTGCCTATCTGCCAGGCAGGTCGTATAAGGCGACCGATTGGCCTACCGTAGAGTTCTACAACGTCTCGCCCGGGTATTTGGTACCACCGCCTTACCTATTCCTGCCGCAATGACGTCTATAATTGCCATTGTCGTGTTCCGATTTGGATGGTAAGGTAACCGGTAGACTTATGCAAGTGGCATTACCATCCAACACGGATAGCAACGCACCATTAACATCTTTGGTGTCTATAGGCGCTGGTTTCACTTTAGAAAGCCATCTGCTTGTTTGCTATCTAATGATATAAAATAAAAGCCATATTTATCCTATGTGTATGGCTAGTTTTACGCTAGTTTTACCCTTAGTACAGTCCTAGGGCACCGTTAGGAATACCGCCCCGTTGAAATATCTATATAGTGCTTTTCCTTTTTTTCATAGAAGAGGAACTATTCGAGGAGAAGGCTCACTCGTTGGTAAGTGTTCACCACCGCCCATTGACAAACAGTTATTAATTTCTTGAAAAGTGCTAATATTAACTTATAAATATATTTTTTTCCTACACCCCGAATTTTGCCGCCCCTGAAAATTTGCCGCCTTTAACACTAGCCCGGCGCTCAGAGCGGCAAAAAAAGTAGTGTAAATCTGCCACTATGTAATTTTACATCCCTAGATAAAGATATGTATGAACGTATGTACATAGAGGTCAAATTTAATGTGTGGTCTCTGGTAACAGTTAGTCGCGGGTGGTGTGTTATATTGTATGGTTGTAAACCACTTAAATAAATAAGTCGCTCAAGCTAACAGTTAAATTGGATTTTATTGTGTTTCCGACGAGTTGCTCTGGGTTTTATCGTAATTTCGTTATAAACTACGCGATTAACACCGTTCTAAACATAGATAAATTCATCAATACTGAGACTACATTTATAAATACTCACCTCGTGTACTGTACACATTTACACAAATCTTTTACACTATATTATATCAATAAGTTGATTACTAGTCAAGATAGAATATAGCCAAACTGCAGGTGGCGCTGCTGATGGGAAAATATTACCTGCTCTCACCTACAGACAGACTGCCTCGTTGTCAAGTGGTTAGCCTATTCAGCTCAGATCATAAGGTTTTGGGTTTGATCCTCAGGTCGGGCGAAAGTGTTATTGAGGTTTTTTCGAAAATCTCAGTAGCAGCTCGGAGTCTGTCGGAGTTGTGTTGTGGAGCGTATAAAGCCGTGGGTCCCGGCTATCGCTAGAATTAGACGATAATCGTTATCAGGTTGGTAAAATGCGGCGACGGGATCACCATTTCGCCAACCGACACACCGGTGAATCGTGATGAACCGGAGAATCTGTAGACGTTCGGTTTACTCTGCCTACCACGCAAGGGAACCGGGCGGGATGATACTTAATTACTTACTATCACCTATAAACGCAAAAGTTTTTTTATATCATAAGACAATTAGACGGGTCTCCTGATGGAATGAGATAACCATCGCCTATAGGCATATTAATTGTGCGTTGCTATGCGTGTACTAGGAATAGAATTCCTAAGTTTACCGTCTACCTTACCCTCCAAACCGAAACACAGCAGCAACAAATTGCAGCAGGAATAGATAAGGCGGTGGTATCAGGCTCGGCTAATACGTTGCATGACCTTATGACTCTGATTTAATCACGTTGGTAGTGACGCGTACTGCAGCCAATCGTTCGCCTTTTACGATCCTCCATGCAGAATCGTAGACTATATTCTAATGACTATCGTTTAAGGGGGGCCTGGCCCAGTAAGGGAGAAATAATGTTAAAGGTGTTGGTTCGGGCTCCTTTGAAAAATAGATCAGCTGCCGTTCTACCAGGCAGGTACCGGACAGGACCATTGTAACTACTAGGTGGAAGAGTTCCGCAACATGTTGCCCCGGGTACTTGGTACCAACGCCTTACCTATTAATTCCTGCCGTAATAACGTCAACACGTCTTGTCATTGTCGTGTTCCGGTTAGGCGGGTAAAGTAGCCGGTAGAATTGTAGGTACATGTGCCAATGCCATCCGGCCGCATGGGTAGAAACGCACGATTAACATTTTTGATGTCTATAGGCAATGGTTTCTCTTTCCATCAGGAGAGCCATCTGGTAGTTTGCTATCTAATGATATTAAAAATGTGTATAAAAGATGTTAAAGGTGCATTGTTATCCATGTGACCAGATGGTAAATACAGTCATTAAGTTTTCCGACTACCTAACCGTCCAACCCTGAACATGACAGTGACAAGCACTGATGCTATTGTAACAGAACAAAGTGGTGGTACCTACAGGGTTCTATACCCGTGCGATAGTGTAATTATCGATATTGAATGTATCCATCATTACTCGATACCAAGTATCATATTAACCTACTGATAAAAGTATCTTATCAAAAGTATCGATAATACTAATTGGTATCGAGTAAATTTTTAGGGTTCCGAAGTAAACTAGGAACTTATAGTTTCGCTATGTCCGTCCTCAGTCTAGCTCAGAGATCCTTAGTAGGTACTAGAAAGCTGTAATTTGATATAAATATACATATTAGTCACGGCAACAAAATGGTAAAATAAAATCTTGGAAAATATTTTTTTAGGGTAGTACCTGGTTTACCTCCACATGTAAAGTGGGATTGTTATTTTTTTTTGCGTACCCCGTAGTGAATATAGTTGGATAGTTTTCAAAAAGTATTGTTGGTTTGTGAAAACAATTTTCCGGTTAAGGGATCCGTTTGTGAAATATTAAGCTTTAAAGTGCTAATATTTGATAGAGTCAAATGTCTCTTCTTCTGCAAACTGGCATGGGAAAAAATTCACGGTTGTATTAAATATTATAATGAAGTTCAAAGGAAAACTATCACGGCTAAGTAGACCTAACTAGTTTATGAGTAGATAATAGTCGACCAAGTTAGAGAAGTTTTTATAAGCGGTGACTGTGGTGCAGATAAATCCGTCATTAACCGTAAATAGGTTAAATGCTGATAGTATGAGACCATAAAAAAGCACTCTTCTTGGTCCGCATTAATGTGATGGGCAACTATGGAACCCTACATTGCACGTGGTCCGACACGCACTTTGCCGATTTATTTATTATTTTTAACGTATTAAAATTAAAAATGGCTAATAATTCGTTTAGTGTTTTATTTATTTACTGCAAATTTATAAATCAATTCACATAGGAAAAATAGAGCCACCTAACTGGTATCCGAGTGTAGTATGGTAGAATTATTTAGTTAAAGCCACAATATTTTTCTGAACAGTCTGATAGAAATAACGATTTGTCAAGTCTCGAACCTGAGACGGTTTCGAGGCATCAGTCCTGTGCATCAGTCATTGTTGCGTCAGCTTTCGAATTTGAATGAATTTGTAATTGAGCATTGTGTTATAAATAAATTATAAGAGTAGATGATATAAATGTAAAAGAGGGGTAGGGAGAATGAAAAGAAATATGTCATTAGAAGAATGAAAAGTTATTTAATCAGGTTTAAAATTACAGACAATAATAAAAAATAAAGAAATTAAATTAGGTATATTCTAAATACATTACATAATTTTTAATTTGCAGTCTACAGTAATTTGTAACTAGTAGAGCCATCTTTCGGTTACATACAAACATATTAGTTGTAACTAACTTCTGAAGTTCTGATAGATGGCAGTTTTCAAACAATAATAAATTACTTCATAGAATTTTTCGAATTTGGCACTTTACGAAGTTACGCCATTCCTAGCACAAATTACACTACTATTATAATTATTCCTAGCGTACCTATTTATTTTATTACACGCTGTCATTCTTTCACTGGCAAGAGTTGCCACAAAATTGGAAATATATTGATAACTAAATAACTTTTGTATGCGATTCGTAACAAAATAACTTTCCCTTAATGAAAAAAAACTTAATTAGTTTTATAGTATCGGCGTAGATATTAAATTATAAGCTAATTAACATAGTAAATTGTTATTCATATAGTTAAATTACTATTTTACGATTCTATTTGGTACTCCAATTTTTCGCCTCTGTGGTCTAGTGGTCCAGTGTCGGTGTTGACCATATGAGGTCCCAGGTTCGATTCCCGGGTCGTGCAGTTCAAAAAATGTGTTAATTAGTTTTCTGATAAAAACAACGTTACCCGGGATTGGTTATGCGCCCGTTTTGTGGGACCGAGTATCTTCGGCTAATCATGGGTGCACTGGTTCTATCTCTGCCTACCTCTTTGGGGACAAGGGCGTGAAGATACTTACTTACTTACTTACTTACATATATTTTAAAAATTTATCTCTTGTTTTTTGTGCATATTGCAGTATGTTTGCAGGCTTGTGCTCTTTTAAAAATATGTAATAAAAAAATAAAAAATGCTGCCATACATGTATTACGTAAATAAAGTCGTATAATTTGGTTAACTTTAGAGGATACTAAAGTTAAAACTTTTATTTTGTAATATTGGCAACTTATACTTTTATTAGCTGTTACCAAGTAGTAACTATATATTTATAATTAATATTATCACTTTGCATCAATAATATGAAATATAGCATTTTATATTAGGTTATATTATTAGTATATTTTGTTAGGTGGTCAATTACAGTATAATATCGTAGTTCGTACACTATAGTATTATTTGAACAGTATTATTCATAGACTAATATTATACACTGAGGTATTATTGTAGAATTTACTTCTGGCAGCACTAATAAAAATGAAGTTTGTCAGTTTTGCGTTATCGTCTAGATTTGTTTCAAGTTTAACAAGAAAAAAATTTTTGTGTATCAGTGCAAGTTGTTTTCATATGGATAAGAAAGATGAAACAAAATCAAATATGGAAATCATTAATGTACCACCAATCATATCAACTTACCGGCAAGCATTACATACATTTGATGACAAGTTCAAGAAAGATATTTCGACCAACTTGAGTAAGCTAAAAACTATGATGGATCGTCTAAAAGCTGAGGATTTAGGATTTGATCAAACACTTAGTGATCCAGGGACATGGCGAAAACCGAACAAAGCTCCATGCACATACATAGAAGTATTCCAAAATAGCCTTGTAAACATGAGTATATTTGTTTTGAAACCGGGTTTTAAAATGCCTTTACATGATCATCCACACATGCACGGACTATTAAAAGTGATTTCGGGAGCAGTGCGTATTAGAAGCTTCTCTGAATATCCTCTTACAGAGGCAGTAAGTACCATAGACTTTGTAGTTCGAGCGAAACACGAAGCAGCTCGAATAGCACAAGGTATTCACAAACGTAGAAGATTATTTGCTGAAATATCACAATATAGTGTATGTAAGGCTAATTCCGAAACATGTACTTTAACTCCCACTGTATCTAATTACCATGAAATAGAAGCGTTATCTGTGCCAGCTGCCTTCTTTGATATATTATCTCCCCCGTATGACACACTTATTGAAGGTATAGGTCCTAGAAGATGTAGATATTATTATGTAGCTAATGAAATAAGTTCTAATGTAGTAGAATTACAGGAAATGAGAGTGCCTGAATGTTTTTATTGTGACGAAGCACCATACTTAGGACCATTATTAACATAGATGAAAATTGTATTACAAAACTTCAGTTACCAACAAAATGTAAAAATCAATTACTTTATTGATCTCTTGAAAATTTCACTCGAAACATTTAGTTCAAACAATTATGCCTTATTTTCTATGTTAAATATATAGTAAGACATGATTTCATGTTCATGTATTTTCTAAAAGTATTTTCAATATCCGTAGGCTAACGCATGTTATTGATGATTGCATTATTACAAATTGATAGTCCCTACATATAAAGCGACTTGTCAAAAACCGAGGTTTAAATCATGGAAATATGCTACGTTCAAAAGCATCCTAAAATCACCACCCATAAATATTGAAAATACATTAATAAAGACACAAAAAGCATTACAATTTTAAAATGCGCATTTTAAAACACCATACTTCTGTATATCACAGCACCAACACATCTACAGCACCATCTTTTATGTGATTTGTATATGTGGTGAGATGTATAATATTTAAAAATATATATGTAGGTATGAGCGTATGGGCAGTCTAAAGTCATATATGCAATATTAAATGCCATTTTTGACATGTCCTTATATACGTAGAGACCGTTGAAATATTCTATACTTATGCAATAAATATAAATTTAGTACCTATTTATTAAACATTTTATAGTAAGCTTGCCTTGACTTGATACATCTATAAAAAAAAATTTCCTAAAATTAAACTTTTTGTGATTTACAAAAAAAGGAGATACTCTTCTTTTTTGTAAATCACAAAAATTTTATAGCCTGAATGGCTACTGCGTGAGCAGAGTGCTCAACCAAAGATAAATTTTAATTTGGGCCACTATCGCTTTGGATTTGTCACCTGTGAGAATGATATCATTATTTATAGTTCTAATTAAATAATATGTGAAATTTCCTTTTGTCCACTTTTGTAGTATTTTGCTAGATTTGGTTGTCAAAATCTGTTGTACAAAAGGGCATATTTTAATATGCAAATACACTAGATATACTAGATATTTTACTACATTAGATGTAGTTACTGGGGAAGACCAAGACTGACATACCATGATCAGATTGAATGGGTACTCGGGGTATGGGTCCAAAGTGAGTTCAAGAGTCTTCACAACTGGTGTGTTTGTGTGAAGAGAGTAACGAATGTGGGGGAAGCAAGACAAATCTGCAAGGATTGTGACTTATGGCACTCGGCTCACACTGTCTACCCCTTAAGAGATTTAGTGTGAAGATATGTATATGTACTAGAGGATAAGGTTACATAAATATGAAGTTTAAAATGTATGAATTTATCATAATCAATTTAAGATTTGAATTCTGTTTTACCTTAAAAGTCAATTATTATACATAACAAATGTTTGATTATGAATGTCAAAAGTGACTTCAGTCCCTTCCAAGTTTTTAGTAAATATTTTCTAGAACTATACTACGTACTACATCATCACCATTTCCACAGAGTAAACATATATAACTTTCAAATATATATAACTTTATATGGATGTTTGGGTTTAATACCTACAACATGAAGTTTGGTAGGACCATTGGAGATATTGCCAACCCGGACAAAATCCAGACTCAGGCAAATTATATTATCCAGGAAATCTGAAAAAGTCATTCAGGACAATTCTCCGATTTAGGATTTGAATCCATTACCTCTTGCATCCAATACCTATGCTGTTACGGCTAGATTACCAAGGTGGCTACTCTACTTACTCTAATATTTTCTCTTAAATTTTGCAAGACAGTCCATTTAAAACTGAAACAATTATTATTTGATCTCAAATTAGTTACACCATTCAGTAATTTTGCTCTTTTGATATAAATAATAATAATTATATGACTGGATAAATTACATTATTTGATCTAACCCCAAATTAAGCAAAAAAAATAAATGCATGAAACTTATATTCATAGAACTAGATCATATAACATTTATACAAAATAACAATATGCTCTTTACAATAGTTAGATTTTCTATAATTATTATAGGATTTGCATTTAAGTATATAATTTTTTCATACAAGTTTTAATGTATGAACTATGATCATTGAGTGCATAATGTATTGAATTATTAGGAACATTTTTTAATACATTTGCAAAGATAATTGGTTAATTAGCAGAGTGCAGATATTGGAACTATACGACTGGCAGGCTGCATTTCAATGCAGTTTTATCAAAAGCACAGAAACTGTCCAAACTGCAATTTGTTAGCTGATACAATGTAGTCTGTCTATACTGTTTTTATTTTTAGTTATAATAAGCCACTGAGTCTATAATATTTAGTTGCTTATAATTGTAAATGGTAACACAATATTTCTAAATAACAATCTCTCGTATTTTGGACAAAGTAAAATTGTACAGTCATGTTCAATTTGAAATATTTTTGCATATCTTAATTTTCTATATATGCTTGATAAATATATGACATCTAATTCTAAGTACCTGAATGACCTGAATTTTCTAACCTAACCTAACTGAATTGATCTATCACCATCGAAACCCCCTGCATACTAAATTTCATGAAAATCGTTGGAGCTGTTTCCGAGATTCAAATTATATATTATATACAAAAAAATTTCTTGTTTAAAGGTATTAGATACATAATGTAGGAAATATATCTCTAGATGGGATGGGATGGTTAAATTTTGAGATACTATTGTATGTACCTGAAAATACACTTACCTATTTGTGAATTGTGATACCCTTATTCCATTTAGATCATCCCTGTATTTTGTTGTTTGTATGTAATTGTAGTCAAATGAATCTTAAATAATCAATTGGCTAGTGCAAAAATTGTTAATGCCTCTTTAATTATGCACTTTAAAAACAATTAGACTGATACCTATAACGTAGATATGAAAAGTTCATATTTAGTTGTGGACATATTGCTATATGCTAATGCTAATGTCTGCTCAAAAATTAGTTTCCGGTACAGCATTTCACAACGCAGACGAAATCGCACATAATATTATATGCTAGTTTTCACTATGAAATAATTGTTATACTCCGCTTGCACCAAAGTCCAAACCATTAAATTACATTTTGAATCAATTTAACCATAGAAAAATTTGAAAAGGGAAGGTCGCAGGTTCAAGTCCTGTCGGGTTGAAATTTCTCTTTGTTGTATTAAACTGCACTGTACTCAAGCACGGGATGAGTGCTAAAAAACATATATTTTTCATTTAAAATATTTTAATTTCTAAGTCAAATTGTTTTAAGTGTCATACAGTATTCATTCTATGTTTATATAATTGGGAACATATTTTAATTTTAAGTTTATAATTGTAAATGCTATGTCTTTGGGTAAGAGATTGTCAGGAAGCTAATACTGAAGGTGTTAGCTTTTTTCATCAATTTGTCCTTGATTGGCTAGTTAAAAGTGAATTGTCAATAAAGATGGGGATTAAACATATCTGCCTATACCTTATTGCGGTCAAGGTGTAATAAATATCACTCTATATGAGTCGTAAATTGTTTTTCCGGACCCCGTTGAATAGACACTGCCATTTTGTCAGGCAGCTCGTAAAATGCGAATGATTAGTCCAACGTGTCACTACCGAAAAATGGGGTGAAAACAATCTGGATTTGGATCAATTTTATCAATATAAATCCTATGCTTCTAGCAAAAAGGTTGCTTTTATTGCAGGAGCAATATTATCAGTCATTTAACAATCTCGCAATAATTTTAATTCTTAATTGTTACCTAACTTCAAGAAAAATCAAAAAAACTGGTAGATTTCTATTTACCCGGGAAACGGGGTCAATAGATATGACATAATATGTGGTTAATAGTGTGGCATTGTGTTTGTGTATACAACGTATATAAAATTTGTTTGTGTATGTATGTGTGTTTTGTATGTTTGTGCCTGTGTGGCGTTGTGTATACAAATGTTACGTGTGTATCCTACAATAGGAAAAAAGGCAGGGTTATCATAATGTTTATGGGTTGTTAAGTTACTTTTCTATTTATGTGTACCAACTATTATTGTGACAACTAGTAGAGTTCCGAAATTTTTGCCCGGATAAGATACCACCGATTTACCTATTCCTGCCACTAGTATTCCGATTTGTAGAATAAGATAGAGTATAAACTTTACAAGTGGCATTACTATCTCGTCATAGATACGGATCGCAAGTAGCGACGCAACATTAACATCATTGCTGTCTATAGACGATAGTTAATTCTTTCCATCAGGAAAGCAGCCTGCTTTTTTGTAGATACCATACGGTATAAAAGTTTAAATTTCTTGGCATTCAGTAGATACAGGTACCTTCTGCCAAGTTAAGATTTGATGTGAATGTTCTTTAATGTAAGAATTATAATTATTAATGTACTTTATGTATAAATTATATTTTATGAAAGAATCCTTCGGCCGAATACGAAAGACTTCGGGCTTCTGTCGGCTTACCACCGCACATCAAAGGTTTTAATCGCGACATTATAGGAGGTTTTACGCAAAGCTCGGCGCAGAGGGCGCCATCAGTAAAAACATAGACAAACCGTTGTCATTGTAATCGTTATACGTAAATAGATCTTTGCAGTTAATGTGAAGAGTATAATATAATCACTACGTTTAAAGC
>DWBA01001627.1:0-10294 GCA_018236825.1 Apodemia zela
GAATAGAAATGTTAACAAGGTAATTTAAACACTAAATTCATTACATCACGGTTTAATTTCGACGTATCGTGACTAAACCGGAATTGTAGCTCTTTTTGAGTTTTGTACTAAATTGTAGCTCATTTGGCTCGGACATTTTTTAGCGCTACCCGACGTCCATAGTAATAATAAGTCAATGGTATTTCACGATATTCTGTTTATTGTGTCCTTGAATTTAAATTGTCCTGTACTAAATGTTTTAAAAGTTGGCACAATTTTGACAACCGGTCAGGTGATAGTAATTTTCACAAAAACTTTTAATTAGCTTTAAGGTGGGTTTGACGAATCATATTTGGAACGCGTGCTAAATATATTATTAGCATTTTTGTGCACATACAGCGATGGCACATACGCATCTAACTTGCTAAAACGGCCAACCGTAAAGTATAGAGTGTGTTGTACCGTGTTTTTTATTTACCGCCAATGGGACAGTAGCGTTAACATAAATAAATAGTCGTCCAGCGCCGTCAGCGCCAGTCGTCTGCACACCATTGTCGAGCTTTCTTTCATCATCGACCGACTGATCTCCATGAACATAGTAGACTATTTAGTGTAAGTGAATAATTTTAAGCGATTTGTTAATATAAAGTTTAAAACAACTCAAAGAGTTCGCCCTACTGTTGACTTATTTATTTTGGACGAGAATAAAGGTTGTCTTGGAAGTACATTTCTCGTTTCATTTGTATTTCTATTAACGGATACTTCACTTCCTAGATATTACATGACTGAGATGACTTCATTGGTGTCTGTGTCCTGTTTAGCTCAGTGCAAGCACTCTGTCGTTTCCACAGCTAGCTATATGTAATGAAACTATAACAGATATTTGTATGTACATTCTACTAATAATCTAAATGCCATTATAAAATATATTATGTAAAACAATAGGTAGTTCGTAAAAGCTCATAAAAATTGACTATACGTGTCACTACCATTATAACTACTAGGCGGTAGAGTTCCGCATTGTCTCGCCCGGGTATTTGGTACCACCGCCTTACTGCTGCAATAGCGTCAGTGCTATTCATTGTGGTAATCCAATTTAGGGGGTATAGTAGCTGGTTAACTTATGCAAGTGGCATTAACACCTCGCCACACGGATAGCAATGCATCATTGATATCTTTGGTGTCTATAGGCGATGGTTGCCTCTTTCCATCAATAAAACAATCTGCTTATTTACTATCTTATAAAACAAAATAGAACGTCAAAAGTCTTCTCTACGAAATATGCAAAAAGTTGTATTCGAGCCGGGAGACAGAGGTGCAACTAGTCCAATCTTCAAAGATCTTCATCATATCGTAACATATTATACATTTAAACTATCTATATACGAGTGTAATAAAACACAACATCCAATAGTTTTTCAGCAAATCGCGAACATTAAAACATACGTATGGTTCGATAAATCTTTTGTACTTGAAGTCGGTTAGTCATAAAGAAACACAAGTATTGTATAATAACTTTATTTAATAACACGTTTATTTTTTTAAATCTTATACTTAAATAAACTATACGTACAGAGTAACATTGAATATACTGTATCTAGTTCAACTTGTACTGTTGCATATAAAAATCTAACAAGATCATTCTATTATCAGTTTTTATGTTATCTACCTCATTTCGTACAAAATACATTAATTATTGAGAAATGACCGTTCAATTAAATATTATAACTCTGGTAAGAGTTGTATAAAAAGACATGAAACATCCAATATTTTATACGGTAGAAGATAGTTTCTATGTTTGAAATAAAATATTGCTAAACATCACTATATTGCAGCAATCATTAATGACAATATATTTCCATTGATTGAGTATTAGTTGAGATAATGAATAGTTGCATTTAAAAATAATTAGTAATTACCTATATGTCACTTTTTGTATTTTACCGAAACATTTTTAAGTCTTTTTGGATATATTTAAAATGTTTTCATTGGTGGTATAATTCTACAACGTCTCGACCGGGTATATGGTACCACCGCCGCATTGTCATTGTTGTGTCCCAGTTTGAAGGGTAAGGTAGCCTGTAGGCTTATGCATGTGGTATTATCATTCCACGATACGAATATCAACATCTCAAACAATTAACATCTTTGGTGTCTATAGGGGATGGTTTCTCTTTCCATCAGGAGAGTCATCTGCTTGTTTGTAATCTGATATAAAAAATTTGTTTAGTATCTGTAATGTGCAAAACCTTATTTCCTTTGCTTTTTTATTTTCTCAGTAAGTTATAATTTTACTAGTAGTAAAGTGTGTGGGATAGTTTGTCTGGCGCTGGGACACAGATATTTAAAACAAATTATTTTTTTATTTAAAACAAATACGAATAATAATCTAAGCTGTAACTTCTGCTTCGTGTGATAAGTGTCTTTAAAGCTGTTGTAAGTTGAAGTACCAGGACAAGCAATTAGTTGCAATACTATATCATAATTATAATATATGGACCATAATCCGTTACTGCAGTATTCGGATCTGAAGGATGAAGTAACCTTGCTCTGTCACTTTGGTTCTTACGTCAGATGAAGTTTGAACGGAAGTGACAAAAGCGTACAGCTTAGATTTACTTGTCTGATGTGTAACTTTTTATTAATAGCACTTACTAACTGACACAAGTATTAACCATCGGTAGATATGTTTAGATGCTTATTAACATAATTTATGACATAATTAATTATTCATAGATAATTTAAAGGAGGTTATAAATTTCAGATTCATTATGACTAGGTTTATCAAATACAATTTTAACTTATTAAGTTTATATCTAAAATAACATATTGAATAGAATATAGGCAAAGTCTTAGGTTCTTGCAAAGTTAGTAAACCTCAATGCTCTCCTGATGATGCACGGTGTCCTGACGGAACATCTCCACGTCCACTTGGCTATCAGCTTGGATTAGTTTTGCTCGTCCTTCCTGTTTGTAAATATATGTATGATATATATGACTTTGTAAATATATGTATGGTATATGTATGGCTTAAAATTAAATTAAATAATTTGTAAGATTCTAGTAAGTATATTTTTAAAATTGAAAGTGTAGCGTCTATGAACCCCAATCGCAATAGGAGAGGAAGTTTGGAACTGCAATAAATTGTCGGTGAAAAATAATAAAACGCGTGTTTCGTTAGTTTGGACATTATAAAAGACTGGCAGATATAACAAAGAATTATGGAAGAATGCAGGTGTTGGGGGATGTTAGGATTGGCATACCACAACAGAGCGAACATTGTTCGAGGGTGATGTAAAACATTCTGGAAAGCAGCCTATTTCTATTACAAAAAATATGTATTATGATTTACGAAGAAAGGCAGACAGGTAAGACCGGTGTTAATCTTGAAATGAAAATTTAAAAACACAGGATTTGAGTGTAAAGATATGATCCTATTCTTTTAAATGTTAAGCTGAATTTGACTTCATCTGATTTGTTACACTTGGAAACTACTGTTAGTCAATGCCACTTGTACTCGTCGACTACTTCTAAACAAATAATTTATTAAACTATTGGCCGATTATAATTGTATTAACACAGGGGTACAATTAAATCACTTATGATAATTTTGTTAGAGAATTTTTTAAATCGTAATTAATTAATTTAATAAGAAAATGAATTCTCGACTTAAGAATTGAACTAACAATCTGCCAAGTAGTCTGATAGGATTTTATTGACGAAAACACATTAAAAATATTTCTTATTTAGCGAATAAAGGTTTTTATCAAATAAGTACTTCAAAAGAACGTAAGCTTAAAGTATTATGTTCACAGTAAAATGTTTCGAAGTAATGTAAGCGCCAGTGGTTTCTTAATGGTCGTCTTTCTAAGTCAAGGTCTTCACAGCGACGATTCATATACGACGAGGGTAATCTAATGGAAAACTTTCGTAAGACTTAACACGTTACTTTATTCATGACTTTTATCCTAGTTCAAGATTTTTATCATTACCCTCACTGGTTATGGCGAAATTGTCTGTTTTTCTTCCACGTGGGGTAGGAACGGTGCATTACAGGAAAAAAATCAGTACCCATCCGATGTGAAAAGGTGTAAATGAGCGTTAAGTGGTTGAAGTATTTTTTTAAACTTGCTGGCTCTTCTCATAATACATGTAAATTGAACATTGGGTTTACCCCGTGTTGGTCCGGGCTCCCTTTGAAAA
Organism: Apodemia zela; assembly: GCA_018236825.1. Taxonomy (NCBI): domain Eukaryota; kingdom Metazoa; phylum Arthropoda; class Insecta; order Lepidoptera; family Riodinidae; genus Apodemia; species Apodemia zela. The sequence goes on from DWBA01001627.1 coordinate 4,183, forward strand.
AAAGACCATCTGCCATTTTGCCAAGCAGATTTTAAAAGTCGAACGATTGACCGAACTTGACCGCCTTACCTATTACTGCCCAAATAGCGTCAATGCTTGTAAATGTTTTATTCCTATTTTAATGATAATTTTGGGGCCAAAACTTTTGTGTGGGCATTATGATCCCGCTACACGTATAGAAACGAGTCATTAAATTTTTTGGTGTCTACTGCCAATAATTGTCTGTCAGTTAAAGAAAAGTCGTTTATTTTTATCCCAGTATACACTATAAAAATAACTACTTGTTTATACAGATGGCGATAACATCACATCAAGATACGTATTTAATAGTGTTCTAGATCAAACCATTAAACAAATTACCTCTGTCACTACTAACTAACCTTAGGATGCATGAGTATGAAGGGCAGCTCGGCGCTGAGCTCTCCATTGAGCGCTCCTAGGTACAGCTTCACCTTGACGCTGTAGCTCACCACGATGCCAAATGCATCGCGCTGCTCAGAGTCTAGTAACCTGCAAAAACAACATATTATGTTGTGTTCATTTATTGCCACGTCGGTGTAATAGTTAGTGTCGTTGGTCCCTACGGCAGTGGATCATGAGGCCCTGGGTTGAAACAAAATTATTGACATCGGGATTTGTGTTTTGAGTTATGATGGTGGAGATGAGTGTTGCTTATGTTTTTTTTAATCGAATGCCCTGTCTATCGAGATGGTTCTAAGCTAAGAGTATGATCCAATCAAATCTTTTAAGCGATTCCAACATCATAACTTCTTTTTATCAATTAAACATTGAGACCGGTACCTTAACTTAATGCTGCATAGTGCCGGATCGTGAGACCATTTTTTTTAATTTCATCAATTTTCTATCATTTCCACTTGAAGCAGGAACTTTGTCTAATTATATCGAATTGTGCCGAGGGTTTTTAAAAATGTTTAATAAAAGCTTCTTTACACACAATGTGGGTATTGAATGAGGCTAAGCCGTCACGCTTGAGCTTGTAACGATCGTTCGGGTTAAGTCGGCTCAGAGAGTGAGAGAGATATGTGAGCTTGTTTGTTGATACACTAGTAGTTTCCAATAATAGTAATATTATCCACTTAGTAGGTAAGTATGGTATACGGGAATGGTATATGTGGTAGTTACAGCGTGGTGGAGGCGAGCGTGGTGTCATGCCGCTTGAGCTGCGCGTCCAGCGCCACGCCGCGGCGGTCGCGCACCAGGTCCAGCGCCGGCCGCAGCTGCACCACCTTCTGCAGCGTGGCGCCCGGCTGCAGCGGGCACCCGTCCCTGCACACGAGACACCACCGGCCTAACAGCGATAACCACAACACACAGAGCTCATGGCAGTGACGCATCGCCTACTTGACACTAATAATGGACAACTCGTTACGGATTACACAGTTATAAATAAAAAAATAGGAATCGGACATTATAAATCTTACATTTTAAACCAAGTAGAAGTTTTTATGCGGCATAGAATAGCAATACAGAGGAATAGGGTCCGAGCCCCCTTTACTGAGTAGACCATCTCCCATTCTGCCAGGCAGTTGGCAGAAGGCGAACGATTGGTTATCCGTGCCATTATAATTGTGACTACTAGGTAGTAGAGTTTCGCAACGTCTAGCCTGGGTATATGGTACCATCGCCTTACCTATTCCCGTCGCAATAGGGTCAATGCGTGTCATTATCGTGTTCCGGTTTGGAGGGCAAGGTAGACTTATGTATGTGGCAATGACATCCTACCACACGGATAACAACGCACCGTTAACTTCTTTGGTGTCCATAGGCGATGGTTTTTCTTTCCATCAGGATAGCCGTCTACTTGTTTGCCGTCGGATGATGTATAAAAAAAATACGTAGACTACTCTTCCGATGATTAGATACAATATTCGTCATCTACCACAGATCCAATCCTCGTTTCAGGATACACGCCTTAGTTTACCGTTTATTCTACCCTCAAAAGTTGAATATTAATGTTAAAATCACTTCACAAAGTTTATGGTGAGAAGAATAAGTAATGTGGTATTGCCGCGCGTGACCGGGTAAATCATCGCAGAATAAAAAAATATATAAAATCTGATTGGGCTATATCTAATGAACCAATATTTCCTCACTGCGTCTCCAAGCCGGTGACGACGTTACGGAACTGTCCGTTCTGGAAGAGCACCACGTCCACCGACTGCAGGATGCTCGCTTTAATCTTCTTCACCGTCTTGTTGCTGTGGTTCCTTACGCTTATATTCACTGCTACTGTCTCCCCGTGGATGTACAACTAAAAGTAGATTTTCCTTCTATAAATAGTCTATTTATGATATCTGAAGTTTGTAAAAGTAAAATAATATGTTAGTAGACTTGTGGTCTATGGGTAGACCATTCAGCATGTACAACTCACGCGAGCTAACATGACACCTGACTCAAATTACACTCGTGCAAAGTAGAGTGTGCAAAAACTTTTATTTTCAATTTTAAAGAGCAAATACGCCTACAAAAGTGACAGAAATGCTATCGCTACTGCACTCGTACGGCGGCGGTGGGGTGCTGTGCGGGGTAGCGAGGGGAGTATCGAGTACCAAGCCCAGGTGTCATGTTAACGCGCGCGAGTTGTACAGTGAGTAAAAAACACCCTGTTCTATCATCAAAGGCATTAAATAATCATTTTTAAATCAAATTGTTCGGGTGCTGTCTAAAGGTGGTGTGAAGAGTCTCCGAAACCGGCGTGTTAGCATGAAGAGAGTTATTAATATAAAGGAATCAAAGCAAATCTGTCTAGTTCGTGATGGCACTCAATTTTCTCTGCCCGTCTGTAGTTGTCAGCCATTATCTTTTCCGCTTTCAGGCATCCTCTTTCACGCTTTCTTTCACTAAGATTTTGGTGGTATTCTTACGCCAACGATACATAATTCGTTTGCAAACATGATACATAGTGTACCAATGCTTTCTTCTTTCTCTCAATGAATGGTGAATGTTTCATAGCTTACTGCCATTTTTGTATAAAAAATAAAAATCTCATTATGTTTGTTTTAATACGTTTATACCTACAGGATAACCAATTAACTATCTTTATTATAAACATTGTGATATACACATTTCGTTTATTTTTTAGTTAATCAATCTATACAGAGATTTAAATTAAAATAATTTTAGAATATGCACGGAAAATAAACCGCCTTGTTGTCGGGAACAAAACATTTTGATGGTAAAAACTCAGGTGTTACAAACTCGAACATACCTGTTTGTCAAGTGTCAGCTCGAGTTCCAGCTGACCAGGTGAGAGCACGAAGTCCTTGCGCACCACAGTGCAGGGCTGCGGGCCCGGCTTATCTGGGGCGAACTGAACCTTCCGGATGCCCAGCGCCACGGTGCTCCTGGAGATCGTTTCCATATTTCTCTACATCTCATATAAAAACTAAATGAAATATTTTGTATACATCTAGCATGATAATCTTAATACTTGATACTTATATGTATACCACAAATGGCCTCTCGATTATATGGACCACGTCCTAACTAGTCACGGGAAATGCAAGTCAAGTTCAGACCTAAGTAATCGATTCCCAGTGTTAGTCCTGGCCCTGGCCCCCTTTTAAGAATAGACCATTTATCATTCTGCTAGGCAGTTCGTAAAAGACTGGCTATACGTATCACTTCCAACGTGACGGTACCACCGCGTTCCCTATTTCTGCTAAATAGTGTCAATGTTTATAAGTGTCATGTTCCGGTTTGGAGGCAAAGTAGCGGGTAGACTTATACATGTGGCATTGCTATCCAGTTGATATATATCAACGCACCATTAACAACAGACGAGCCATATCTGCTTGTTGGCTATTTAACGATATAAAAATAAAGTGAGGTGCAAGCGGTGGAGGTCACAAACCTGCGGTGTGTCCGGTCTATCTCGGTGTCCCCGACAAACAGCTTGACGTAGTAGTGCACGCCGCAGGGCTCGCCCTCGTCCTCCAGGCCGGGCTGCAGCGTCACCGAGCTCGGGGAGCCGGCTGGCACCGTCAGCTGGAACGGCAGCGCGAATGGCCCCAGCTTCTTCACTAGACGCTCCTGTGAAATGGTGATTCACGTAGGTGTCTAACGATCAAACTCTATATAAAAAGCAATTTATGCGAATAGTTCATTCGCCGTTGGCCTTAAACTAACCATGGTGCAGAAGTTTAACAGTTTACGGTAGTGAATATTTTATTGAAAAATAATTTATGGAACATTATTTTATATCATAGGAAAACACACAATCCAATGGTATCTTCACGCCCGAAGAGGTAGGCAGAGGTACAGCCAGTGCACCCACGATAAGCCGAAGATACTCGGTCAACAATGTGATAGGTGGCTAGCCTATCGCCAACCGCGCACTTTTCCAATCCTGGGCAACGTATCAAAAGGAATCGAACCCGGGACCTCGTTTAGTCAACTCCGACATCGGATCACTAGACCACATAAAAATTACTAGTAAACTTTTCGAGTGGCGCGTGTTGTCACCTCTCGATTACGGTTAAGTATTGTAAAATTTCCAAAATCTAAATGGGCTATATCTAATGAACCAATATTTCCTGATGAAAAAGAAAGATTCATTACCTGTTGAAAAAAATAAAATTGCCATCCGTGTGGCGTGCTCCATGTATAAGCTTATTTGCAGCCTCACCCTTTAAATCGAATTACGAAAGTGGCAAGCACCAACTTTATTGCGAAATAAATTTAATGAGCACACTTTTTTTCTGCCGATTAAGTTACAGAATGCCGGTGGCTGGTGGTCTTGTAAGGTTGTTTCCATTTAATAAAAAAAACACCTATAATTGATATCACAATGTGCTTGCACATGGCGGAAAATACCTGATATGAAGGCGGTAAAGATGGAATAAGCTTACAATGTCCGATGATGAAATTTGTTTTTAGACTTTTAAATTATAGATGCTTTGAATATGGTCATCTCTTACAAAAGGATGTTGATCGATGACTCAAGTTGCTCAACACTGAATGGGCATTGTGCAGTTTTGATAGATCATTTCATGTGGACTCTATGTTACTCTTCGTATAGTGCATCTGTATATTAATATAGGTATATTTTGGCGCCTTCATAATGATGCTCTTTAATGAATCACAACTCGTTTTAATCTATTTCTTGATGTGTACTACTGGGAAGCATACATTTTATAACAACATATTATAGTAATATTTTAGTAAAATAACGTTTGATCAAAGGACACGTTCAACAGAATTCCTAACATGGTTGCAAGAATAATTTACGGAAGCCCACAAAGCGATATCTAATCCGGAATACTCGTAGATTCGGAGGCACCGTGTGCTTACTGTGGGTGATCAAACTATAACGAGAACCCCTCGCCCCGAGCCCGGCCACGGCGCTAATAACGTGGCACGACTGCCCCATTCAGGATTGCAGCTCTGATGTACTATTCACTTTAGGGTACACTGCTGTTTCAATGTAATGGTTTAGAACTTCCGAGAAATAGTTACTTTGACGTATATTCTTACCTGATTACCCGTATGGGTATTTATCTATTTTATTTGGATTGCTAACAGAAAGTACACGGATTTTACACATTATATATAATACATTTTGAGCTTACTGTAGTATAATATTCTGTAGCTTACTGAACTAAAACGGACCAAAAAAGATCTAAGGTAATTCAATTTGCTGTAGGCAACATTCTGTGGATATATAATCACTACTACCATTCAAACCGGAAAGGCAGAGCAACAAATAGACGGAACCCGCCTTTTGTAAATATACCGACCGACGGTGCAATGTATTAGCCATGTTCACTGCACCGACTCCACCCTTACTCACAAAATACGTACTAGTTAAAACAATATTATTGGTAGAAGACCCGGTTTTGACCACTTTAAGAGTTTATCGCTGTTTAAGTGTTCGGTATTTTGTCTTTTTAGTTGTTTCAGACATCTTTTATGATACTACTAGTCAGAAATATATTGACCTTACTCCTTATAAACTTGTAGTTTTCAAATTCACAATAGCCGTTTTTTTAGTTAAAAAAGTATAAATTGGAGGTGTTTTCGCCAGTTCTGGCCACATCTTACCCAGTTGTGGCCACCCTGTGCGCCAGTTCTGGCCACTTAGTAACAAAAC